>JAPYYZ010001858.1:0-14222 GCA_030522705.1 Eretmocerus eremicus | reverse complement strand
TAGGCTTCAATTGCCTTTTTGCACTTCAGCCGAAATGTTTGTAATTACACTGATGTGTGGCTTATGTCGCAAATCATATGTATCTCCTATGTGTCATGCGAGCCAATTTCTGTTGAACGTATTCTTGTGTTCGATATTGTATCAGAATGTCCGCCGCGCGAAGTGAGTGAATGGACCTTCAACGATGGAAACGGCCGCTTGAGTAAATCGAATGGCACGGTCATAGATAAGCATGCTTTTTGGGAAAAAATTGAGCAGTTAATTAAAAACTCAATACATTTTGCGAGTGGGGCTCAAACACTAGTATCGGGTGTAATTTATTGCTTTTGATCTCGACTCGTCAATAATCTAATGTGCAAAACAAACTTCCGTCTTTCTTTGCTTTCCTCGGTCGTGGAATGCTAAACAAGTCTGCAAGGGCGCGCTCGTACTTTTTAACTGGAGACTGATGCATACGCACGTGCTGCCAACTCTTATTTTCTGCCGTCACTAGTTCAAAACTCGCTTTTAAGCAGCCTCGGAATCTCATGTGGGGAATTTATGAGATCCGCTTCGCGGCGACAAAATTTCGCAGGTGGCTCGAAAATCGCGGGTGCCCGTCGTAAAT
Organism: Eretmocerus eremicus; assembly: GCA_030522705.1. Classification (NCBI taxonomy): domain Eukaryota; kingdom Metazoa; phylum Arthropoda; class Insecta; order Hymenoptera; family Aphelinidae; genus Eretmocerus; species Eretmocerus eremicus. The sequence goes on along the minus strand of JAPYYZ010001858.1, from coordinate 13,615 downwards.
CTTCTCTAACGGCGAGGATGGGAAAAGCATCGTGAGCGTGCGCTTGAAATATCGGCTGTGGCTGCTTCGTATTGGGCTGCAGGCGTAACTCTTTTTGTCTCCTCTTAGGATGGCTCTCGTCGAAATGAAAGCTGCCTCGCACAATAATGTGCAGAAGACCATGCCGGGCGTGGATCCCTATTCACGAAAGCTCTCTAATATTACCCTCGTGATTCTATTCTCAGAATATGAAAATGACAAGGTCTTCTACTGCTTCATTCAGAACTCTTGATGCAAAGTTCGGATTCCATCTCAAGTCCTGCATCAGTGAATATATTGGTTCATATCAATTTTCATCCTTCTGCATCGTAACTCCTCCTTTACCCACGTCCAACTTTCAAATGCCTATATTTCTAGATACAACGTCTCTTGAATTATAAAGCTTTCCCAGTTTGTCTACCCACGAGAGAACACGTCAAGAGCCACGTGCGTAAAATCTACATTCACTTTTATCGGAACACGAAGGTATCAAACTCGGATGATTTCTGATTCCGCATGAGTTGAACGCTATTTTTCTTAAGAAGAACAGAAATTTTCGAATTCCCAGCATGAAGTATCATAGAGATAAAAAAATCCGCACGTGGCAATTTTTTCCTCTCAAAGCTGCGACATCCTTTAGATTCAGATACTACCTAACGCTTTTCGAAATTGATACATAACACGAATAATTTGGTGAGAATTATTGGGTGATCTTACGCAGTCGACAGTTAGGCCGCGGTGCCGTTTTATATAGCCTCTACAGGTTACAGCAGTAAACTTCACCAGTTATCTCTGACAAGGTATGGGTGATTTCCAACCGTTGCTTAAATGATTCTGAATTTATCCATTAACACTTTTTTCAAATCCCAGATTATCAGCTCGCGTGCTCTAAATGGGTATTGGCTCGCTAACATGTCAAATATCTTGTGATAAATCTTTGAACGATCCCCTCGATAAGGCTCAAATGAACTATCTAGAGATCACTATTTGCTGTAGTATATCACACAGGGAATCCACGAGTAGAGCACGTACTCGTATTCGCGTGGAATGCGACGCTCGTTGTTGGGTAGGCTTAACACCCGGAATACTGATGGGCCAATGCCATGCGTTTTCCACTCTTTTCTCAAGAGGATACAATTTTGAGATGGAAATCACGCTTCTCGGCAAAAACAGTCCAACTTTCTCATGACTTCGAAGTCAGAGCATTACTACAATTTCTGTTTTCGTATACATTTTTAACAAAACTCCGGCTTTAATTTTCAATTGAAATTGTTAACAAGGCGTGTTCAGATCGACTTTGTGGATAAGAGAGAGCCACAATCTCCAATTTTGAATTTGGCTATTCGATACGGTCCTGAGAATGGGTTGAGATGAAGCAAATTAGCAAACAGGAACTCCTCCAGATATTTGGGCTTCCAATGAGAGGGCCAGGGGCGCGGCACACTAATCTTCATCAAAAGTTTTCTTCAGGCTTGTTCTATCTGGAATATGAATCTAGAATCCAAAGTATTACCATCAAAAGGCTCTCCTATCCGGAGATGAAGCCAATCACTTTAGTATTGCAAATGATATCTATATATGCATTATCTTGGAAACTTTCGACAAATTTTGGTCAATTATGTGGACTTTCATTTACTGCTCTCGCGACCATCAGAATTGACGCAGCAACTTCTCCGCGTAGATTTCATCTGATACAATGATACTTTTCTGAAAAAAAAATGCTACGGAACATGTTGAAAACGGTTTGGTTGGAGAACAGTGTGTCCATGGAACTGACATGAAACCCCCATTATATGCATAGGAGCACATGGCTCGGATCCTTGCATGCGCTTTTTGGCCATAAAACCTATGGGAATTGGTTGGTCTAACTTGGTACTACGACGGAAAAATATTGGCATAGCGATTGTCCTCATTATATCAAAATGAGAGGCAGAAAATGAGACACTGACACAAATCGAAAGTGTCCACGGAACTGACATCAGGGCTCTTATTTGTTCTATATAAAAGATATCGCTTCACGGACCGGCCTGAAAATTAATTTCCAATTGTATTTCAATAGAATACGCGAGAAAAATTTCATTTCTATGGAATGGTTTCGAATTTTCCTGTCGAAACGCGAAGTCATTACATGGAATCTGCAAGTTTCCTCGATAATGCCCATATATGAGGTACATACGTGTACCCATTAAGGCCACACTAAGCTTCTAGAGCCTCTAACTTTGGGCCATCTCAAAATTTTTCAAATTTCCCCATCTTATTTTGAAGCTTGTTTCGAGGTCTTTGAAATAAGCTGAGATACGTTCAATTCCGATCAAGTAGAGTCATGCTACTGGAGATCTAAGGAAGAGAAATTTTCGACGAGTCCAAAAGAGCGTGTACCCATTAAGACCATAGAGTTATAATACGCGCTCAAGTCTGTACTCATTTTACTCGCAAAATCGCAAACACTCGGCCCCAAATGTCCAAATTCAACGTACCTAGATTCATTTCCCACGTTTCTTTACCCCTTTTCAGAGTCCCATTGACATACTCTGATACCGATGGAAGAAAACTAAGGGTTGGCCTTAACGAGTACAATAAACTTTTACCGGTAATTTGCTTGTACAATTGGGGCCAGATCAAATTTTTTAGTTTTAAAAAAAGCATTTCGAAGATGGAAAAAGGACGAGAAGAATGCACCAAAGTACTTGTTGACCTGACTGTGACTGACTGAGCGAAATGAGATCAATTGGGAAATGGACTCAGAGCTAGCTTGTAAAGGCATTGAGCGTTTTTTATCGGTCCAAATGACTTTGTGCATCATATTCTAACGTAACGAAAGTGAAAAAATGCGCGGCCAAGCCTCGTAGTGCATGCATCCGAGATCTCATAGCATATGGCCTTAATGATTACACGTACCTGACAGATTTTTAACACGGACCTATATATATAGGCAATGCTCAAGTCTTTGGCTGTGTCTTCGGATAAGAGCCCTATTTGACAAAGGTACTTTGGATTCTTAATATTCCAAATAATACAAGACTGTAAAAAAGTTCTCGTGAAGATAGGCGAGCCGACCCCTGTCTCTCGCGTTGTTAGTAATAGTTCTGTTATGATGCGAGTGAGTTTAACTTGGCCACCGTATGCTGTTTTGGCAATAATTTCGGTCTGTTCTACTATTATCCTAAAACTGGAGCTGCTTGGCTCTACTTGGTCAAAATCAAATGTTCCTTAGCTCATTGCAAAGATCTTGAAATGAGCTTCGAAATGAGTTAAGGTTCGCTAATAAATATCGAAGTAAGCTAGAGTAAGAGCTGCCACAAGCTTGGGTGAGCCTATAAAGCGTACACCTACCTTACTATTCTAGCATGTTATTCGTAATCTTGAAGGTCTGGTTCAGCGTCTCGGCGCCAGCAACAAGGCTGGCAATTCGATAATGAATATTTGAGATATCCATCATAGGATTGCGATAATATGTCACAAGACCATCTTGTAACATCTCGTCATAAATTTGCTATTCCTTCTAATTGACCTGGATAAATTTATACAATACTTTGTTAACTGTAAACAGTTCAAGAAATAATTCTCATCGTAAACTCACGAGGTTACCATTCACCATGATTGTAGATGCTAGCGGAAAAAAAATTGTTGGATGATGAGATGCGACGACAGCTCACACTACAAGCCCAGGTTCACGCGGATCACTTGCGCGAAACAATGGCGACGAAAGATCGTGAAATGGAGCGCAAAATCAATCGTGCTCTGAGCGAACAAAAGGAGCAGGAATCAATCAGCAGGAAAACTCAGTTAGCGGCAGTTATTGGCAGATTACGGGGTCTCGATGAGGCTTTGAAAGGTGAGAATTTTCAAGTCGAGTCATTGGGTATGTCTGACTTGAATCATGAGATTTCCCAATACACTGATCCCAAAGGCGATGCTCCGGCGTAGTTATTACATAGATCATTTTTACATCACCTCGTATATTACCGACCATGTTTGTTCTGTTCATTCATGCAGACATTTATTCCCATTCTTCATGTTTTCAGCTCGTTTAGACGCAGAAAAAGATGCAAGCGAGGCACAGCTACTGTGGGGTGCATGTCAAGCTTTAGCGAGAGCAGTTAAAGCAGCACCTCCAGGAGCCTCGTATGAAGAATCGGTAAAGCCATTAGACCGAGAAATCAACGCTATCGTCCAGGCAGCTCGTGAGCCCACATCCTATTTTTAGCATTATACAATTCCTTGCTGAACACGTATTATACAGGAAGAATCCGGTATCTGCGGTAGTTACGTTCCCCAAAAGTGCCGATCCCAAAATCGCGAATACGAGAGCGTTGCTCTTATGGGAATCGGGAGGCTAGGGGGTAGCTCCGATCAGAAACAGACGATTTTGGGTCTCAATCGATCCCGCGAATTCGGAATTCGCGTATACAAAAATCGCGAATATCGAGCTCTTTCTGTATAAACATTCAAGTTATTTACCAAGCCATAGAATTGTCCCTTTTATTTCAAGACTCATTCAACATGTTGTAGAAAAATTTTCGCAAATGCCGGAACCCATTCTCTCTAAATATTTCGAAATGACATTTCACTCGAATCGAATGAAGAGTCACTCCGACGTCACTCCGAAATATTGAGAGATTTCCTAATAAGTAACGAGAAATTTCGACCCGGGAATATTATCCCTAGAATATCTGAAATTCACAAGGTTACGCCCCGAGAAATAATCTATTATTGTGTTGCATCTTATTGCAAGTGATGTGATTGATTCAACTATTCAAAAAAATTCAATCGATTCACACGTACAAATGATTTCTGTGATTTTTTATTTTAAATATCACAAATAGTGTCCGGAAATCGAAAGCTACGTGAAATACAGTGGAACCTGTCTAATTGGGATCTGAAAGGGACTCCTTCTGAGAGGGAAATCAATAATCAAAGATGTTGATATCAGTTTGCTTCCACCTCTGAATTAATCATTTAATTTTTCACAAGCGATCCAGGATATTTATCTTATCAGGGAATGATGTTCAATTTGAGATGCGTGATTGATTGACTCCAAAGTAGGTGAAGAGCGCCCTTAATTTTCAACAGAGCAAAGAAAAGATCTCCAATATTAACCAATGATTCAAAAAATAAGCGCAAAAATTTCATAAAGCCTCACAAATATCCTTCGATTTTTATGTAATAATTTTCGAGTTCTTTGACTCCGTCATCAGTTTCGTAATTCTCCTCACTGGTTAAATTTATTGCTCTCTTACTTAGCATGACAAATGGCTCTTCAACGTCTGAGCTTTGCGATTGATACAGACCCGAGTACTTTTTAATAAATGAAGTGATTTCTTATATTTTTTCAGTGTCTGTTGAATTTTTATAAATTCAATCTCAAATATGAAAACTCGATTAACAGAAGTCCCACTTATATTTGTTCTTTTCCTTCGCCACTTAAAAGCTCTATCTTTGACAAAACGGTAATTTTGTCCTAGTAAAAGAGGCGTCCCTCTTACAAGATCCCATTGACGATAAGTTCCCCTGTATTCCAAGTTTCCTAATTCATCGATGTATTCCAGCCAAAGATGATGCGTTTGTGGACGCTGCAATAAAAGGAATTCCAACGGAGGCTGTCAAGCGTGGTGTTTACCCTGAAGATATACTCAGAGAGAGATTCATAAAAGTAAGTCCGATAATACGTGCAGTTTTCAAATATTGCTATGGAATGAAAGGAGAATATAGGCTTGGTTTCCCCTTGGCGAAAATGCATATAGACTTTGCTCTGACGGAATTCTAGAATCAAAATTATTCTCTCTCAGAATCTAAGTTTGAGTAAGAACTAACATTAATCTCTCTAAGGAACATTATTGGGCATTTGAATAATCTTCATTGTTTAACCACCCCCCCCTCCCCTCCTTATTTAACCTCATTAGAATATTTCCAATTAAAATGGATTATTTTACTGCAATAATTTATATCGATAAACTCTCTATTCTCAAAATAAAATTAGATTTCCCATTAGGAGTATTGGTATATCTCATGTTTATTTCCCGAAACAGTCATGATTAAAAACCTTATTGCAAATTTGACTCGAATCGATAGGAGGATTATAAGTCATGATTATTTATTGGTTATGCAAAAACAAAACCACTTATCTTTGTGTCACTCAAAATATAGAAGATATCTTTTTGATCTGCTCGAATCAAATACTACTCACCTTTCGGGCTGTGGTAAACTCCCAAATTTTTCAATTCAGATCGATTTGAAATTCAGTTGATTTCCAATTTTACATTCGTCTATTTTACTCTATCGTTCTCTGTTTATCTATTAATGAAGAATTATAATAAAGCCAATTAAACTCACAAGAGGAGGCTGAAAGGTCTGGGTCATCAATATCCACCAAAATTTTTTTACAGACTTGTACCATCTGGAATATGATGAATTAAAAATATCTCTTTTAGTAACCCTTGTGTTCGGAGATGCAGACAAAAATTTTACCATGATGTGACTTTTCCGCCTATCTTCATAATCATTCTCGAACCTTTAGATATCAACTAAATCTCTTGTTAGCGCTGATTTTATGAAACTCTTGCAGTGATTTCCAATGCACAACGGCCACACAAATTTTTTTGCCATATCAGAAACTAAACTAATTTTATCCCGTAAACCGGCAGTGGTGACTTTGAAACTCAGGGCGTTTTGGGCCTTTGTTAGACTTTAATTTTTGATTAGCTCATTCTAAGGAATCTTATATAAGCTAATCTGGAAAATAACTATCTCAACTTGGAAATTAGCCGCACTAGGGTGCTCTAGAACAAGCTGGTCAAAAGTTAGAGCAAAGTAAAAAAGTGTCCAAAGTCACCCCGGGGTTTGAAATTACTTCAGTTCACGATGCAATAGTACCAAGCCAGGGTTGATGATATCTATTCATCCTAAGTATTCCACTGAATTTGTAAGTCCGTTTTTCGGTACTCTTCTTATTCTTCCCTCCCAAGTAAGATATAGTCCCAAGAACTGAGCCTTCGATTTCTCGAGGATTTTAGTACTCCCATGCTCCAAAGTACGAAGCTCGTCGAAATTGATGAAATTCAAATGGTGAAAGCTCTCACTGTGTGTAATTTGAAATCCTTGAAGGGCATGTCGTAGCCGCGCAGCGTCTGCGATGCAGTCGCGCGGTCTGCTCGGTAGTTATAGGATTTCATAGGAAAGTGGGACAAAATAGACCAAAACGGAGAGAAGACGAATCTAAGTCTATCGATTGCTGAAATTTCTAGACCAGTTAGAGGGCTGTACGTACAATATTTTTTGCAAGTAATGTGCACAAAGTTTGCGAGTCGAGAGGCTCCGGTCTTGGAAATCGACGATTTGCGCAGTCCCTCGACTCGCAAACTTTGTGCACATCATTTGCAAAAAGTATTGCACGTACAGGCCTCTGACTGGCCTAGGAATGTCGGCAATCGATAGACTTAGATTCGTCTTCTCTCCGTTTTGGTCTATTTCATCCCTTTTTCCTATAGAATTCATTTTACTACCAAGCAGACCGCGTGGCCACATAGCAGACGCTGCACGTCTACGACATGCCCTTAAGTCTCAGAGTGGCAAACATGTATTGAAAATTTCGAATATCATTCTTGCCGCGTGTGAACAAGTTCGAGGTGAAAATTCACGATGAGAGGTTTTCAATCAAATGATGACTTTTCATGCTTTCGGGATGTTTCAGGTAGAACAAATGGCAAGGAAGCTTGCTCTAGTGCCAGACGAAGGTGCTTCGCTGCCCGTCTATTTATTGAGTTATCTGCAGAGCTTTTTACTCGTGAAAGCTGTCAGTCCAATACCCAAACGCGAGCTCGACGACGAACCGATCGATACCGAATCGCTCAGTACCTATGACGTCCTTCAGCGAGCCAGGTTAGTATATTTTATAATTTCATTATTTTTATGCTCACACTTTTATAGCTTTATTTATTCGTTCACTCAAGGGTCCAAGAAATTTTTTCTGTGATTTTGATTACAAAAATTTAGCTGTTCCAAGCTCAATGCAGGTCCAGTGTTCTCTACTACCATGTAAAATCTGAAATAAAAATATATCCCCACAAGCTCGGCAACTCCTGATGGCTTTTCGGCTCCCATACAAATTTCATAGGAGAATGTTCATTGAAATCAGGGTAACATATTAAATATCTCATGATTTGAGACCTCTACCTCATTATCATGAATTTATATAAAGGCGAGAAAAACCGAGAAACATCAGAGACTAAGCTGAAAAAGTTTGTAAATTCGATAGTTGTAGTGAAGGCCCTCCCGAATTTGCTGTGGTGACATGCAAAGCTTTTAGCTTCAGCTAGAGCATGTTGGTGGAAAAATCACTGGGTTCGATATTTACCGCGTTACTATATCATCCTTTGACGTCGAGACAAAGCCCGCTTACCTGGGACTGTGAATTTCATCCGCGGAAACAAAATCCTCATCTAATGCGCCGCAGTAAGAGATTGGGGTAGGTTGGGAAGATTCTCCTCGCGAAAGCTATTTTGGAGATCAGTAGTGAAAATGCTTTGAAAGTTCGAGTAACAAATATGCAGAATCCGCGAGATTCAAGACATCGAGATTCAATTAGCGCTCATAATGGCAAAACTGACAAGAAGAGGACCAACCCTGCGGTTCATCGATCTTGACCAAACGTTGTGAACTATCTTGTTGTGGTGAATAATGAAGAGATATCATATTAGCTAAGACCAATGGGCCTTCTGTTTTGAGATATAGCCATGGACATTAGCATTGCTAGTATACCTATATACATGAATTTTTAACACGGGTCTATATGGGCAATGCTAATGTTTACAGCTGGATCTCGAAACAGAAGGCCTATGGGACTAAATCCTCTGAGATATCTTCATATCTCACCGAAACAAGATGATTCCCAAAGTTTTGGCCAAATCCGTGATACGCAAGGTTGACCCTCTACTTGTGAGAGCAAAACTTTAACTTGAAGAAGTCAATCTTTCATTGTCGGGTCTCTAGAATATTTGTTTGCTACTGTTGAGTTTGATGGATCAGATGGGTTAATTCGCTCAGTCTATCTAATTTAATTTATCGTTCTATAATGGAATGAGCAATCTGATACTTCTTTTGGTTTCTGAGAGGGCTCTCATTGCACTGCCATCGGAAGCAAAAGGGTCGGCAATTTCTATCACTCGCTTTTGTCATTCGTTTTCAAATTTGACAATTTGCCAAGTCATGGAAACTTCGCATCTTACAATGATGAATTGTAATCCTGCCAGAATTTTCCTCCCGTCCTTTGTTTGAGATAATTTGTAAAGTCCTAATTTATAGCTTAGGAAAATATAAGATTTAAACGGTTGTGTGATGCTATTCTGGCAACAGATTTATCAAAAGTGAAGGACTTATGACGATTTCGCCCCAATTTTACTCATAAACATCTCGTGGATTTGTGAATTCACGAGTAAAGATCGAAATTGATTCAGAATTGCATCAGCCAGTAGTCAGAACCTTTGAGCAATCCCTACAAGAGATACTTTCATTCGTTGTGACAATCCTCGTATGTATTTCAGAGGCACTTGCACCTTACTTAAGGGTTCTTCAGAGCGATTACAAGATATCAAACCATACTCAACCTTCGGACATTTTGATCCTGTCTTTGTTTCAGGTATTGGCTGGATCGCAGCGACTTCAAAATGACTTTACGGTACATGAATTTACTAAAGGGTGCGCCACGAAGTGTTGCTCGGGATTGGATGAACGAAGCGCGAATACTACTCGAAACTCAACAAGCTATCGAATCTCTTGTAGCTTATGCAGGTGCCAACAGTCTCGTATTCATGGGTGGCGGTGACAAGGTGAGTTTGTATCGCATGTTCATTATAAATACTACCCCATTCCTCAATCAAAATCACAGATGATCTAATCATTTTACGACATATTGTGGATTTAGATCAATGAAACAATAAAACAAATACTTTATTGTGAATCAACCTCGATTTTAAAATCAGAAATGAGCACCCACGATTCCTTTCATTTCATTTATGATCCATCAACAATTTAGACATTTCTAGTTCTCATTCAACTCAATACATTTCCAATCTAATAATTTTGTTTGATCGTCAGCCCAGTCCGTACTGTTCTGTTTTACTAACTCACAATCAGTGAACTCAGACATGTTTCTCACTATTTCTATTTGATAAACAAAAACATGTCTTTTCCAGCATTTTGAAATAGCTAGCCCAATTCTTTGAAAAATGTCGAATCGTTTGGATTTTGTCGCATCGTAAATTTGCTATCCGATTCGAGGGAAATTATCATCACGGCGATCGTTTAAGTGAGACGATCTAGATGCCAGGCGTCAAACAACATCCCACGTTCGTCATTGATTGTTTTTCTTGGGACGGATTGCGAATTGCCCGATGCAGCCCAGCTCAAGTGATAAGAAATTCCCTAAAAAACCAGATTTACTATCTTATTCAAGTCAAAAAGCGCATGTCCTTGTGTAATAAATGAAAATAATAAACATCCACAACAGTTGAGCGCACACAGAATGTACCCCCTACCATTTCTATTCATTTACTCTCTGACTTGCCTGTAATAGTCAGTCGAATTCCATGTGAAATTTCGAATTATTTGAACATGGTTTCGTCGGGAAATGGGCCATCTCATTCGAGTAAAACGATCGACAGTGTACGCAGAAAGTCTTTTGACGCCTCTCATCGACTGTCTTCTCACTTTGATGGTCACGGTTGATCGTTTTTCTCAAGTCACATATCGAATTTTGCTACGCAACAAAGCGCAAACAATTGAAAGTCCTTTCACCCTCTAGCACCCAGAGTATCAAAAAAGGAGTGACATTTTTTTGGACAGTTGGGGACATCTTCTCTTACCTTTCGATTAGGCGCTCTGCTCGTAGAATCTCTCGGGACAACGGAGAACATCATTTTTCGTTGTGGGTCCTAGAGGACCCACCGTGACTTTAGGGTAACCAATATGCAGAGAGATGGAATGATTGATCAACTAGTTTAGATTTTCTAAACACCTATATTCTTCGAATGGAGATGTATCTAAGTCTTGAACATCAAGTAATAATGTCAAGATATCAAAATCACACTCCAATTTGTAACGTTAATGTCACGATAGAAATCATAGAAGCAATTTTTTTGCTATGGTGCAACAAAGGAATGAATCGCATTTCTTGCAGAATGAATAATCTCCACTTTTTATACAATATCTTATACCTAAGTATGTCCACAACAAAATGATAACGTTAAAGAGACTTAAACGTGACGCTAGTTGGGAGTAGGCTTCCCCTCCCCCCTTTTAAAATACTTTTGTTTCAATTATACCTCGCGTCTTGCCTTATCCTTAGAACAGTGCTTGGTATTTACAGAGAGTAACTCACAGTGCTATCTGTCGTATGGAGAAAGAAGCCTAGTTGATAGCGTTTACCATACGAATGTTTACACCGTCATGTCCCGGTGGGTCTTGCAAGACCCATACTTTCTACGCATCAGTCCCTAGGCATTTCATGCATCTTAGGCTATCCTAACGGAGGAATATCTTCGAAAGGAGTCTGTACTTCACGAGTTCATTGTTCCTGGTGCAAAAAATTCTATCCGCTGCTTTATACATACAAGCATAAAACATGAGATGATTGTCGCGCTTCCTGAAAGTCAAAAGAGTAGTGCAGCAAATGTGATACAGAAAATCATAATAGCTTCATGAACAACTCGGGCCGTGAAAGATAGTTCGTTTGGCCTTAAAACAACTCAATAGAGCCCCCACAGTCATAACTGATTGCCTCCAGTATTTGCAATGTGACTTTTTAATTATGGACCCTGCAAGACCCAAGGGATACTAGAGGGTTAGAGAATTGGTCTAGTTATCTCAAATGAGCTGAAAAGTACATTTATGCTTTTAAATAAAGAACGAATGTATTAGCGCATATTTTCCATTTCACTACATCAGTAAGACAGAATAGTCCGGACTAATTTTGATGCGACAGTTGGATGATCTTGATAAATTGAACTTTTCTCGAAAATTCTAGAAATAGTAGCTGACTCAAGGCAGCCACCTAACCACGAAGCAGGGATAACTTTGGAGGAGCCACTTGTCAATGAAAGAGCGAAGAGTGAAAGTTAGTGTGATAGTATGCGTGCATGATGAAAAGATAGACAGCACGAGCACCGGTAAACTAGCTCGAAAAAGCCTCAAATGTACAGTTGCAATTTCTTTTAATAAGTTATATCCCGGAAGATAGGTCAAATATGTAAGAATTGAAAACAAAAGTGGAACAAGTATGAATTTTGTCGATTGATATTCGGTAAGGTTGTATTAAACCAATGTAATTAATTTTCCTTGTGTGATTCTTCGTTTTTCTCGCCTTTTTTTAATGATAAATCGTATATCCGTTAACTATCATGTCAATAGTATTGTGAGCCAGAGTAAATTGTCATGAGATTACTCTTGTTGTTGTCTTCATTATTATAAAAGTCAAATCACTAGAATCTATCTATGTTGTCCCAAATGACGCATGTAATGCGACAAAATTTTGGTTTCTTATTGCTCAGAGTGACATAAATTTTTCCGTTTAACAACTGAAGGAATCAGATGAAATATGATCATCAATCAGAGAACGAAGCCTCAAATTATGTGGGGAACTGTAAATTGGGATGTGAAAGAGTTTCATGGAACTATTAAATTTGTGGATTATACATACATCAAAATGTGACTTCTTACTCCACTTGATTCTGATCTCCATTTACATCCCTTCCCTGATAACTGATCCTGTGAAATGCTCGGATGAACCAAGCAGTCATATATAGACATCCCTTGTTGTACGCATATTACGCTCAGCAAAAGTGCAGCGTATAACAAAACTGCGGATGGTCAGAACTTGTTCATCCGGCGTAGGGAGGGGGTGTTGCGGTCGACTAGTCGGTAAGTTCTATATGAAATTATAATTCATCAGAGATTATGAAATGCCAGAGATCGTTTATTTGAAGACATATGAGTACGCTAATGAATACGACAAATGATGAACATGCACATATTTTGATATGAATTTTTCGGAAAATTCAGCTCTTGTTGATAAAAAATGTCATTTTTGACCACTTGGCGTATCGTCAAAGATAGTTTTGATATTCTGTGAATGAAAGTTGACTTCGCGCTCAGTTTGGTAACTTCTACTCAAAGGTTGTCAAAAAATATAGTTCGATACGCGGGCCATCTTCGTAAATGATTCTAACCCTCGCTTTCGGCTTGGGCCGGAAACATAACACTCTGTTGCGAAACAAAGGTTTTACGTTCTTGTATCGAAAGATACTATTAAGTACGTCTTCTTAAATTTTTGCTGCCTAATTACATAAATGCCGGAAACTCAAATTTCGTTCAAGTGTATCTAATCAATTTTGATCGAACATCTCTCGTTAATTGAGCATAATCTGCTAAATTCTTTGAAATCTTCCAAACTTTTGGCCCGTTGTCTCGGATTACACGAATAGGGACGGCGACTGCTAAACTCAACCGCCACGCGGCGCTAGCTACTCTCTTCCTGCGAATCAGTTGAATGGCAACTGAAGCCTTCAGTAAAGACTGACTGTACTGATTGAATCAGTAAGACTGT
>JAPYYZ010001857.1:0-14222 GCA_030522705.1 Eretmocerus eremicus | reverse complement strand
TCCCGTATCTCGTGGTAGAATGTATATCACACCCGTTTTCCAGATTTCATCCATTTTTCACGATAATGAGGAGTAGTTCTCGGGGACCGCATGAATTTTTCCTCATTTTGCAAGTCTTCAGCTGTCATATCCATTTCAAATCATGTCGATAACTCGTCTAGGACTGGAGTTGCTAACTTTTGAGACGAGAAAAATGCAAATCTCCCACTGTGCGGCGCATCTCGGTCTTAACTGAGCCTCATCTTAGAGGAATTTACGAATAAACTCGGGCAAAACGGGTCCCGAGCAAAATTTTCATGCGGATTCGGGCAAAACGAATCCCGAACGAAATTTTCATACGGATTTCGGGCACAACGGGTCCCGATTGAAATTTCCATACGGATCTCGGGCGAAACTGTTCCTGAGTGAAGTTTCCATGCGGATTCGGCCAAAACGGGTCCCGATCAAAATTTTCATACGGATCTCGGACGAAAGTGTTCCCGAGTGGAATTCTATACTGAATAAGAGCGAAACTCTTGCTCTCATGCTGTGGGACCTGGTGAGAGTGCCTGCGCTCGCATTCCCGCCGGCCCTCCCGGTCCTTGGTGGCGCGGACGCGAGAGAGTTGGTGGTGCTCGAGGAGCGATCGCGAGGTGGCGCGAGGCTGTTGGGCGGCGCGCACGTGTATTGCGAGGGAAGGGACGCGGTGCAGTGGCCACAAGGTGGCTTTGCGGCATGCGGACGCGACTACGCGTCATGAATTTCGGGACCGCGTGGGCGCTTCAAGTGGCGCGCGTGTATAATATGAGAGAAGCGGCACGGTGCAACGGCCACGAGGCGGCTCGTGCGTTGGGCGGCCATGCGGCACAATTATTGGGGCCGCGTGAGCGCTTCATTTCTGTTTCGAATGATTTTTCGTTTGACTGATCTGACTAATTGATTGCACTGGCACACAAAAAAAAAGTACTTGTACTTTTGACCAGACCCACCTTACCTTATGTATTTTGGCCCGCTGAAACCGAATTCGAGCTCGGTTTTGCCCGCTGACCTCTTTTTTCCCCGGAAAACGAAAAAAATAGCTGGAATTTGTGATAAGATTTCGGTTCCCGGGGAAAAAAGAGGTCAGCGGGCAAAACCGACCTCGAATTGGGTTTCAGCGGGCCAAAATACATATTGTGAGGTGGGTCTGGTCAAAAGTACAGGTACTTTTTTTTGTGTGCCTGTGTTATTAATAGAACGGGGGTGCTTCTCTCTCCCGGACCCCGATGTGATTATTCTCACGGGATCATGATGAAATGCGATCAATGGGAGGAGTAACGGGTGTATTCAGACATTTTTGGTAACAAGACGATCCCTCAATCAGGGCCTCCACTGTTATATTCCCTTCTTGACGGGGATTCTTGTTATTTTCATGAGTCAGTATTTGATTTTCAGAGTCTGGACTTGCGTCCAATAACTCTGGGTTCATTTTGTTTCCAATATGCCTATGGTGTAAAATGTATTACTTACTAACACGTCCTGCTTCTATCTGCACATTGCCCATACGAACTCAACGGGCGCTTTGTCCCAGTCTATTATGGGTTGACACTGTTTACCGAGGCTAATTCTGGGTGAACAGCTCCCTAACTAACTACATTCATTTGATCAAGCATAAAAAAAATTTAGCTGTATTGAGTGTATCGCGAAGGGAATAGTGATAGTAGAAGAAACGGGTAACTTACAATTCCTCTCTTCATTGGAGACAGGTGTACACGAGGGGGCACGTCGGCCAGAAAAGTGGGCTGGTGCTTCTGGGGCTGCGATAGAGGAGTCAAAGTGAAACTACTGCTGCTGTCGGGATCCGGGAGAGAAGAGAGCGAAGAGGGCCAGAATGCCCAGTTTCATAGGAAGCAGTTCTCTGCCCCTCTGCAAGTCGCGGAGGGGTTGACAATGGGCTAGTTGCCGGGAGGGTAATTTGGAAACCTGATTGGCTGACTCCTCTGTTGCTACCCGATAAGCTTGAGTTTGCGCGCATCAACTCGTTCGAACGTGGCGCGCAGGTGCTATAGCTCTTGATCTGGCGGGTCGCCCGATCGATAGGCGAGAACGACGTATTATTGGTGTGGCACATAGATGGCGCGACGTGTACTATTCTGTGGCACAATTCGCCACGTGATACATATTTTATGATTATCAAATATATAAGATGAATACAAATTACTAGTTGGGTTTCCCATTATTTCATATTATTATTTATGGGGGAATTGTCCAAAAACGAAGTCGATTTTCTAGAGGTACACTTGGAACTTACAGGCTAGATGCACACACGCACACACACACCTATAATTTAGCATACAACATGCTTCCGCTGACTTTTTCGCTATCGCGGTGGATTGATTATCAATTTTGCCCTCGGAATACGCTGATTTATGATTAGTTATCTTATATATAGATATATAAGTGCATAATGTGAGGAAATAAAAGGTTCAATTCCATTTTTTTGGAACTTTATCCTATATGATAGTAGTTCGGAAATATATAGGGATAATTATATCGAGACAAAAGCAGAGAAAAATGAAATGAGGAAACGTATTTAATTATTGGGAGTGTGTCGAAATTTCTCGTGGTATGACGCATGTGGGTTGTTGAGGCCTTTATTTATTTCTGGGGCTCATTGTTCATTCTTGGGGCGTTTCGTCATGCCGCATCGATATTTGTCGCTATGCGAGCGCGAGTCGCGCAATCGATATTTATGCAGGTGGTTTTTCTACAAAGAAGCGGAAAATGTTATTTTCAAGAGCCTCAAATTGAGAGCGCGGAGGGGAATATGCTGATGCGGGCGGCACTCCCTACTTGCAGCTCTTGTCCCTCTTTCCGTGCGCGAGGAGAGAACGAGAAGAGCATCGGTGCGCAGAGAGAGAGGGAGAGGAGATTTTCTGGCATGTTCTTTTATGACTCTACAGGTGCTTTCCCGGGCGCATCCGCACGAATACGCCTGAAAACGCACGAACGGAGGCCAAAAGATGTTCGTGTTCTTACACGAACATCGTAGTAAGTAAGATGGCCAAGCGGTGAAGAAGTCGATATGAAAAGCTTGCAGAATACTGGACATCTATCAGAGTCCAGTTATGTATGCCTCAGCATGAAATTCCTCTTTGATTAAAATTGAGTATCAAAACGAAGGCGTGAAAACTCTATTTGTAGTTCGCAGCAGCCGTAGTCTGAGCCATAAACTCTGCTAGTTGCATCCTAGACGGTTCCGTTCGACAAAATATCGCTCCATAGCGCAAATGTTTCGAAACCACTGATTCCCATAAGCATATGCACATTGCTCTTCCTAAGCTACAACTCGCAATATCCCTGCAACGATATTGCAATATCCATAGCCGCGATGTTTGTGGCCCCGCCTTTGTAGAAATATTCCGAGTTGTGTCGTATGTAGAGCAATGCGCGTATGTTCCTCAGAATCGAAGGATTTGCTCTCTCTACGCGAAACAGCTTTAGTGGCTGACAATCAGCTCAAAATAGCTGATATTTTCAGTAAACGCGGACGGATTTCCCCTGAGTGAAACGGCTGCTTATGCTGAAACTCAATCCAGTTAGCTGATTGTTCGTTCGGGATAGCTGATTTATTGCCGTGAATCAGGAACCACCGGCAAATGCGTATCTGCTAATTCCGATGGCTGCGCGTGTGTGCGCCTTCTCGTATCGAACAAGAATATGGCAATAATATTGGTGGCAGTAGGTAATAAGACATCGTGATCGTCTGATCTTGAATAAGCAAACGTGAAGCACACGCGTACCTGCACAGCACATGCAGCAACGTACAGCATGATGCAGCAGCTGGGCAGTAGCTTCGCAAGAAAGCTCATCGCCAAGGGCTACTCGACTTCCGAATGTTTAGTGATGTTCAGTGCATAATTCAATGACTCAGGTGACAGCAGCAGACTCCAACTATCCTATTACCTACAATCAGTGTACTAGTCGAATAGTATATTATAGAGGATGTGATGTTTTATTAAATAACCACATGGAGTTTGAATTTCTCATTGGTTTCAATCCGTTTCTTCTGAATCTTTCAATGATGCGAACACCTTGGCAAGGCTCACATGTCTATGTCAATAAATGATGAAAGAAATTTGCTCATGAATCTCAAAAACACTTCCGACAAGAACCATATTATTTGCGTTCTTATTACTTGTTGTTATGTACATACAGTGGATACACGGGGACCGAACACTGATCACATCAGCTATGATGCGTTGATGTTTCTGATGAAGTTTTTTCATTGACACGAACGGCTGCGAACACTGAATTTCTGTTCCAGCCTCTGATCATTCAACCACACAGAGCTAATGACGATCAGCGCCCGAGGGGACGAAACTTGACTCTGTGTCGAAAACACTTCACAGTGCGCCGGAAGAGTTAAGAAGTTTATCAAAAATGTCACTCAATTCTGCGAATGAGGTCTTTTCTTGTAGGCTGAGACGATGAAAAATTGTCCTCAAACCAAATCCTAGCCGCTCGTTTGTTCGAGTTATAGATGATTAGAATATTTGATTCTAAAATCACTTCTTTAAACTAAGGTAAGTGTACCAGTCAAGATCATACTAAGCTTGTAGCAGCTCTAACTCTGGCTTGTTTTGATATTTTTTGACGTACTCCATCTCATTTTGGAGCTTATTCCAAGAGCTCCAAAATGAGCTGAAGTGAATTGAATTCTGACTGAGTGAATCCGAGTTATCCTATCGACAAACCCGAAAAGGTCGTATACCTTTACAGAACCTCTCTTCAACCTATACAGAATAGTTCATCTTATTTGACTGCGATCAGTTTACTATGCATTTCTTTGCCATCGATAGGCGTTCTCGCTCTGATTGAAAATTTTTGACAGAATACATCCTCACGAGTGATTTTTTGAAACTTGTGATGCATATTGAATTATGATTGAAACATATAGAAAATCTCCGACATTTTAAGAGAACGAAAAGCAGATAGCCGAATTGCTGCTGTGGTGATGGTTCATGGGCAGAGAACGATTATGAGTTTCTAAAGGTTGTTGGTGGAAGAAGTACTTGCCCGAATGATGAATACATTAACATCCTTTCATATTCTTGTCATCAACATATCGTGCTCGCAATCAGTGGAACAGCATCTAATCAGGAGATGATATTCAGATGACGCTTGACCACACGCTCCCGAAAATGCATCTAAACAAACAGCTACTTCACTATAGCTAAGATTTACTGATATTTAGTCACTCGACATCGTGGTGGAACATTATCGACTTGGTACCAATTCAAACAAGCGCACGTTTGCTGTTCGTATGGTATGAGCTTCCTCTACCTTACCGACACGATATGACCAGTAATCTCCGCAAGTTCCAAAGCTTTTTGGATTTGAGTCTGGGCCCGTTCAATTCAGTTGCGGATGATTCTCTTAGTGTCTCAATCCAAAAGACGCCGTGGATTTCTTCTGGCGAATGTATATTTATGGTGTAACTTGAAATGTGAGTACATATATCTCGTGCTACACATCGCATTCGTTTTGACGTGGTGAATGTTACGGGAATACAACATCATACTATCCATATGTATTGTAGGTCCAATCATTGAGATACTCTCTTCATCTGGTGATGAGTCCACGGCGTGATCACGATGAGAATAGGTCCAGAGTATGCGCTCCGTGTGGCCGAAGGACTCTTTTCGGAAAGAGAAAATCGGAGTTCGTAATCACTGAAAAAGTTGAGAGCCTCATTCAATAGTTTTCGAACAAAGATTTTGATACGCGGGATACAAGATTTCCGACCGGTGTCCGTGGCTCTTGCCGCGTTGCTCTCCGAAGCAGAGAACGAGATAATCTCAAGAGAGCTCCACCTACCATGCCAAATTATAAGGATATTCGCTTGCGGCAATCGACGAGGGCAAATAACGAAGAGGGCTGCAACTGTTTCGTCTGCTTGACGGGATGTTCGACGAAGCATATGCCAGCGAAAAGGGGCAGAGGAATTGTTCGACCATCAATTCGAATAGATCTATCTAACGCACTTCAAGGTAATTCCACTGTTTCTCAGTTATTTACCCAAGACCATGCTGCCGAGTCAGTATGTGACACTTGGACAAGCTGTCGACCATGCTTCGGCGAAATAAGGAAGGGTATCAGTCATCGATGTGATAATGGCGGCCTGAAAACTCGTGATAATATAGCGAAGTTACTCAAGAAACTGCCTGAAAACAGGCAAGACCAAATTGCAGTTACCGTACTGAACAGAAAATTAGAGAATTTGAAGAGCAATCCTACCCAAACTCCACATTGTCGAAATGAGACCCTTCTAAGTACAGCAGGGCGTGAGAAAAGAATCATTGTTGATCCCAAAAGAGTAAGAACAAGAAAATTTCCTTCAGAACGTTCGAACCATTTCCAGATTAACAATGGCTTGTCAGGCAGGCTTAAGATGAAAATGGCTATCTCATGAGGAGCTGCGTAGGCAGACGGTCTGTTCTCACTAATTTAGAGGAGAGTTCATTAGAAAAATCCAGAATATTACAGGATCTTTATCATACCACTCAACACGAATTTGATGTTGAAAAAGGAGCAAAAGAAATTAGGCCAGTTGTTTGGGCAGATGCTGAAGAGCTATTGCTTGCTGTGATAGAGAGTAGAGATGAGATTGGAGATAATCCGAAAATAAAAGTCATGGCGCATGGGGGCCAAGGATTTTTTGAAATCAGTATTGCGGTATTCGCGGAGGACTCTCCACTGGGATCAAATATTGAGAACGGCAGTGGGAGAAAGGAGTATTTTTGTATCCAGAGGGCGGAACTTCGAGCAAGAAAAGTCCGTTAACTGGTGTTCGCCGATTGATATTATTATTCATAGTCTCCCGAATGAAGGAATCATACAAGAATATTGAATATCTCTCCGAATTAACAAAGATAAATAGGATTCCTTCTGAATCCGTGTCGGATTTCAAGCTTATTCTCACAGTCAACGACTTACGAACAGCAACTGCGACGTATCCATCTCCGTATTGCTCTGTCACACTAACAGATCTCGGGAAGTCTAAGTTGACAAATGATGAGTTTCAATCTACACTCTCACCGAGTGATTTCTTTACAACTACAGACGAATCTCATCGCGCTGTACTGGTAGAAAAACGAGATGACTCACACTCACAGGACTCTCGTTTGCTAGATGATCAACCTGAGTATGCTGCTCCAGAGACTGATTTCTTGAAGACGCAAGATTGAATAATATATCATAGTTCCTCTTTCATTTCATCTGAGTAATTTCAATATCGAGACAGTATTGTGCAAACTGGAAGTTATCGTCATATTCATCAATTCTCAAAGGATGTGGGAATATTTTTCAAAATAAAATCTTGGTCTGAAACATATGCTTTTATTGTGATCAGTATGTTAAAATCTCGGATACGGCTCGGCCGTGCATTTTTTCAGGTGTGTTGCGTTCGACTATGATGCACAAAGTGCTTTGGATTGCTGAAAAAAACTACATGCCGTCGCCAGTTGTCGATTTGTCGATGAATATGACTCTTTTTTGATGAACTGACGTCGAAACAAAATATGTATCTCCGTGTATAACTCAACGCAACTTCATTGAAATTCAAAGCATCTCAGCTCATTCTGAAGATCTTCGTACTAGCTTCAAACTAAGCTAAAGTACGTCGAAAAATATTGCGATGGGCCAAAGTTAGGGGCTCCGAAAGCTTAGTTAGCCTTAATAAGTACACATTTTTTCGGATTCACCAAGAATGCTCCTTCTGTAGAACTAGAATAACTCGGTTCTACTTACGAGTAGAGGACCAACCTTGCGGATCACGGATTTGGCCAAAATTTTGGGAATCATTTTGTTTCGGTGAGAAATGAAGATATCCCAGAGGGTTTATGCCAATGGGCTCTCTGTTCCAAGAAACAGCTATGGACATTAGCATTGTTCGTATACCTATATACATGGCTTTTCAATACGGGCCTATATGAGCAACGCTAATGTCCATAGCCGTATCTCGGAACAGAGAGCCCATCAGCATGAACCCTCTAGGATATCGTCATTTCTCACCAAAATAAAATGATTCCCAGAGTTTCGGCCAAATCCGTGATCCACAAGCTCAGTCCTCTACTTGTTAGTCAAAATTGAATTTACTTCAATTCATTTCGAAGCTCTTGGAATGAGCTGCAAAATAAGCTAGAGTACGTTGAAAAATATCAGAACAAGCCAGAGTTAGAGCTGCAGCAAGCTTAGTATGATCTTGACTGGTACACTTACCTTGGTTTGAGAAAGTGATTTTAGAATCAAATATTCGAATCATCCATAACTCGAACAAACAAGCAGCTGGGATTCAGTTCGAGGACAATTTTTCATCGTCTTAGTCTACAGTAAAAGACCTCATTCACAGAATTGTGTGACATTTCTGATAAACTTCTTGACTCTTCCGGCGCACTGTGACTTGCATCCTCCCTATTTTGGATTAAAATCAGCAGACTTCACATTGACGGATTTCCGCGCCTTGAATATTGAGTTTGAGTACATTCTACGAACTCTGATTTAATCAGCTGGTTGACACCACGGCAGTGAGTACTTATTTTTCAGCTGGATAATAGCTGATTCGCGCGGAGAGGGTGGGATAGATTTGCGCTTTGAAGCGATATCGTGTGAAACGAATCCGTCTTAGATAAAGGGAGCGAGATTTATGGCTCCGATCAAAGCCGTAGCAGACGAAAAATAGGGTATTCATGGCTTCGCACCATGATTTGATACTTCTTAGATAGGGGATCAGAGATCCCGGAATCATTATTGAAAATGGATTATTTAACATATAGAATCGAATTCGGAGATTGGTATTCATGCCCTCCTGAGAATTTGCGGTGCTGGAGAAGGTGCTCCGGCGGGCGCTCAAGCAGGTGCTCTCGCACCCAACTATTCTCGCAGTTCTGAGCGCCTGCTTCAGTGGGTGCTAAGTTCAGAGGTTATGTAAATGGGAGGAAACTCGGACAAGTAGCGAGGGAAGACGCGACTCGACGGAAGATCTTGTGTAAGGCGCGCACTGACAGCTGTTTCAGCATTCGCGGTGGCGGGTGCTCGCGCGACCGCGGTGGCGGATGCTGAAGCACTCGCCAGTGCGCGCCTTACGGAAGATCTTCTGTCGAGTCGCGTCCTCTCTCGCCCCTTGTCCCAGTTCTTCTCCGGCATGCATAATCTAAACATAGACCCGCTTCAGTAAACGCTCAGAACTCCCGCGGGGAAATCGGGAATATTGCCGATATATTGCCAATTTTGACGGGAAATTATCAGGATCCTCGTGATATCGTTCATTTCATCCAGATTTCATTCATATAATCATTTTAGAGACATCGAGATTCGATTAAGGTCAAAAATTGTGTTCATTCATCAATTTCGATAGATATTTGCGTTGTAAAGGGCTCACAATAGCTTTGCCGATACCGCTTGATCACGGACGACAATGGTTCCATACTCGAGCGGAGAGTTTTTGGGAAAACATGGTAGCTTAGAAATTATTTCGCCAATTATCATCTTCGCATAGTCACATTATGAATAAGTAGGAGGCCTGAGGCAGCTGAAATCTTTGAGCAGAAGCAACGATAGGAGACGGGAACGTAGCGACGATTCCAGATTAGGCAGAAACTTCGACGTGGCTCGTCGGAAGGACATCGATTCTGCTAGAACTGCAATATTAGTAACGTAGATCGTATCGCAAGCAGTCTAATGTTGGGGACGGTGCTGGTACCGTGCAGGTCTCGATATGCAGATCCATTGCCGTGATTTCCTAGCGCAAAATCCGAGATCGGCCGCATCGATGAGACCCTCACAGCAGAAACATGACGCTCATCTCAATCTGCGAATAGAAAATTTCCCACTAAGAATTGTTTAAAAGCGTAACTGATTAATCAATTTTCACCTCGATATTTGTAGGGGGTTGGAATCATGAGAAGGTAAGGAACGCGCATGAAAGAGGAATGTGGAGGAAAAATGAAAACGAATATTAATCCACAAAGAAAGACCATTCATTCAAATGCAAAATCATCGAGCACAAGCTGAATAATTTCTTTGAACAGTTATTGTGCCTTGAATAGTCATGTCACGAAGATCCTCTTTTCCATTGTTCCGCGGTCCACAACCCAGATGGCGGCCGGTTTCTCGGTCATCCATCCAAAATTTATCACTTCTCCTCTCAATAGTGACCCTCTCTTCCAACGTAAAATTTCTGCAATACTGTCTATGACAGATCCCTTCGTGACCATACCAACGAGCGCAGCGGAGGGATCGGGGCAAAACAGTGATATTTTCTTTCAATCTTTTCACTATTAACCTGCTTGCAAAGCTCAAAAATTCCTGTTGAGGATTCAACATCACGAGCCTCAAACGGATACCACATTCAGTCCTGTGTGATTTTTGACAGGGTATGCTGGTGCTACCGCATATTGCGACAAATGCTTGTCTTCCTAATGCAAGCTTCGCAACATCTGCTCGACCAATCCACAAAGAAAGACCACTCATTCAAATGAAAAATCATCGAGCATAAGCCAAATCATTTCTTTGAACATTGATCGTGACTTGGATGGTAATGTTACAAAGAACCTCCTTCCCATTGTTTCGCGGTCTACAACCCAGATGGCGGCCGATTTTTCGGTCGTCCATCCGAAATATATCACTACTCCTCTCAACAGTGACCCTCTCCTCCAACGTATAATATCACAAAGGAAGACCATTCATTCAAATGCAAAATCATCGAGCACAAGCCAAATCATTTTTTTGAACAGATATTAAGGGTTATGATAACGAGGCGTTCTTCCGAAAACGCTAGAAATTGTTACGAATGAAAAAGAATACTCATCTCATGTGAGAATCGACATCTTTAGTCGCGATAGGTATGGAATTTTGGGATCCCACCGAGATTCTCCGCCGAAAGATGCAACAAAAAAGATCGCAAGAACGGTGAGGAATTTGTCTTTGTTTGCATACCACGAGCAGACTAATGTTGTTGCAAACCGAGGACTGATCGGTCACTCCAAACTTCAGTCTGCTCGAGGTGTACAAACACAGAAAATTCTCCATCGTTTTTGCGACCCTTCTCGTCTATCTATCGAAAAAAGATCTTCGTGAGAGCTGGGGATCTCATTCATACTACGACCAGTGATAGCGATTCTCTCATCAGATAAGTATTTTTCCGCGTTTGCAACAATTTCTATCGTGTTCAGAAGAGCGCTTCGTTACCATAACCCCCAATATTTGTTGTCACTTTCCTCGACATTGCCTTTTCATGCGCATTCCTCACCATTCATGATCCCTACTCCCTGCAAATATGGAGGTGAAAGTTGGTCAATCAATTACGCTTCCAAACGATTCTTTGTGGGAAATTTTCTATTCGCAGATCGAGATGAGCGTCATGTTTCAGCTGTGAGAGTCTCATCCATGCGGCCGATCTCGGATTTTGCGCTAGGAAATCGAGGCGATGGATCTCCATATCACGACCTACATGGTAGCAGCATCGTCACCAACATTAGACTGCTTGCAATATGATCTACGTTACCGAAGTTGCAGTTCTAGCTAAATTGATGTCCTTCCAACAAGCCACGTCGAAGTTCCTGCTTAATCTGAAATCGTCGCTATGTTTCCGTCTCATTTCGTTGTCTCATCTGCTTGAAGATATTACCTGCCTCGGGCCTCCTACTCATCCATAGTGTGACTATGCGAAGATGATATTTGGAGAAATAATTTCTAAGCTACCATGTTTTCCCAAAAACTCTTCGCTCAAATATGGAACCATTGTCGTCCGTGATTGAAATGTATCGGCAGAGCGATTGTGAGCCTTCTACAACACAAATATCTATCACAATTGATGGATGAACACTTTCCGACCCTAATCGGATCTCGACGTCTCCAAAAGGATTATCTAAATGAAATTCGAAGGGAATGAACGAGATCACGAGTATCCTGATAATTTCTCGTCAAAATTGGCAATACATAAGCAATATATCAGCAATATATTGCCAATATATTGGCAATGTCTTCGATTCTTACGCGGGAGTTCTGAGCGCCTGCTGGAACGGGTGCTGGAGCGGGTCCTTTGTTCAAGTTATGCATGCCGAAAAAGAACTGGGATAGGTGGTGAGAGAGGACGCAACTCGACGGAAGATCTTCTGTAAGGCGCGCACTGGCGGGTGCTCCAGCATCTGCCACCGCGGATGTTCAAACCGCTGTCAGTGTGCGCCTCACACAAGATCTTTCGTCGAGTCGCGTCATCTCTCGCTACTTGTCCGAGTTTTTCTTCCATTCGCATAACCTGAACTTAGCACCCGCTGCAGCAGGCGCTCAGGACTGCAAAAATCGTCGGGTGCAAGAGCACCTGCCTGAGTGCCCACTGGAGCGCCCACTGCAGCGCCCCAAGAAGCGCTTGCTCCAGCAGCCGCAAATTTTCGGGAGGGTGAGTGCTTCTAGAATAACCAAACATACATGCATCTACGGGTAGAATGATGATGGATAAAATGATATAATTATCCAAGAATCGTATGGGAATTCATGAATTTCGAAATTATGGAATTTGATCTTCAGACGCAACTCCGTAAAATTTGATTCTCCTTCATGAACGCAGTTATGTAATTTTCTGCATTTGATATCTCGCAGTGTGGGAGTATCTCGTAAATATTTTATCAATCGATTCGATTTGAAACACTCTAGACTTTTGTGGCCACGAGATTATGAATGGTAAACGAACAAATTTGGCTGTTCCCAAAACTACCCCAAACAAAAGTGGAGTCCCAGGAGTTGACTATTGCTTCGAGGCTGAGGCGAAAAACGATGTCGGACAAATCCTGGAAGGCGAATTGTACGGCTGGCTCCCTTGCAGCTGGGCCTGTGTTACGCCGGCTTTCACCTATGGCGGGATCAATCGAGCTCTTCCGAATTGCCACCTTTCATCGGTAACTTCATTGTATGCACTTGGGTGATTCAATTCGACGGACTCACACTTTCAAGTGGCTTGGAAAGACTGATCCATGAGCTGATACCATTATGCTCATATTGAAAGGCACGGGCCTCTCTTGAAAGATTTCGAAATTTCGTTCTACTTGAGAAATGCCAAAACAGAAGAAAAAGCATGTAACTTATGTAACCCATTCAATCCGGTTACAATGTATAGATGTAGGCAACCCATGTCACTCGGTGAGTTACAGCGTTACAGTGTGTTACACGCTGCACTGGGGCGTCCCAAATTTGCTCGACATCGCTTCACAATTTTGCAAGCTCAGATTGTGCAGAATTGTATCAAGGCTTGCGCAAGTGCAACAGTCCAAAAATTACAACAGAAAGTCGGTCTGGAGGCTTGAAAGCGCCCACGGAACGTCACATCTCTCTGGGCACTTCCGGGGAAAAAAATATCATAAATGGTCATATATGACCATATACAGTCATATATGATGATATAGGAAAATGGAAAAATGTCGTCATATTTTGTCATTAATGATAATATATGATGATATGAGACCATTAATATAGTCATTGAATGAATGAGTGTAGTGTTTTGATGACTCATGGGTGAGCGTTGAATTCCCGAGGTAACATACTCGACCTAATCAGAGGTAACATAGAGGGAGTCAAGGATATCGACCATTCTATCACATCACAAAAAGAGACCATGAGACTCCAGTAGCCGATCTTCACCGAAATTTTCACACAAAATTGCACCACCTTGGAGATGAAAGATCCAGAGTACCTCTATCGAATGGGCGTACTGCCCAGATATCCAGATGGATATTTTTCGCCATACCACCGTAGAAAGCGTGTGGTTTCCGCCCTGATCTCGGGGAGCAAAGTGCCGCATTGCCGTCCAGGCCGGGGAGCGTCTGCGCATGCGTATCAGACCTCGAGCTTCGCCTTCGGTCCGCTATCTCGCATGCTCCGACGCTTCCTAACCTGTACGGCGGTGCGGCATTTTTCCCCGAGATCGTGCCAGAAACTACACAATTTCGACGTCGGCGTGCCGAAAAATTGTATACGCAGCACGGGAGCAAATGTGGGCTAGCGCCGACGACGTGTATGCCGGCCTCGCTATGCGCTCGGCCGGCAATAGCCCACTTTGCTCCGTAGCTGCGTAATATACTATTAGCACCGTCCGTATAGGCATGTGTTGGAAAGTCGTGTATTTTCATTAATGAACATATTGGCTGTATCTCCGGAGAGGGATACTGTGAAGTATTCCTCTCTGGAGTATATTTTAGATGGCATCCAAG
>JAPYYZ010001856.1:0-14224 GCA_030522705.1 Eretmocerus eremicus | reverse complement strand
CTTTGCGAGGCTGAAAGAGCCGGAACCCTGGCAAAATAGCAAGCGGAATGGGACCGCTCAACAAAGGGACGATGGACCCACCGACTGATCCCGCACACGAGCGATGGATCGATCGTGGCCACGGAGAGCTGGACTACTGG
This sequence comes from Eretmocerus eremicus, assembly GCA_030522705.1. NCBI lineage: Eukaryota > Metazoa > Arthropoda > Insecta > Hymenoptera > Aphelinidae > Eretmocerus > Eretmocerus eremicus. The sequence continues at coordinate 14,084 of JAPYYZ010001856.1, read as the reverse complement.
CTAACACAGGCCCTGACTGGTCATCGCTGCCCTGGCGCCTACCTCATCAAATTTAGGAAGAGAGCACTACCGGAATGCCAGGGTTGCGGTTTCGACATTGATACCGCCGAGCACGCTTCGTTCGAGTGCACTGACACCAGCACGGAGCGCGCGGAGATACGAACGAGGCTCGGGTTCCAGTTCACACCTGAAAACCTTGTGCGAGCAATGTTTCGCAGTCAGGAGACGTGGGATGAGATCTTCGACTTCATCAAGACGGCAATCACCCGGAAAGAAGAGCGCGAACGGATATTGCTGCGCCATACAAGAGGCGCTGCATGGCGAACACCGACGAACTGAATAGTGATCAACCCTGGACGACCAAGAGCGAAGAGAGAAGAGCTGAAGATCCAGAGAGACACGCTTCTGTAGCGCGTGACGCTCCTCCCACCCCGAAGTAATGCGCAAGCGGTTCCAAAGTGGGTTGGTTATGACATGGTGGTTGTTACCCCGATCTGCGAGGGGGGTTTAGGCGGTGCCATGCTCTGTGTGAACCCAGAGGCGCAACCCATCACAATGTCTGCGCGCAGATTACCCCTATTGACCACCATAAAAAAATGGGATGAAAAAAAAAGACGGATATCCTTTCAAGCCGACGAAGAAGCACACAAAGTGGCGAAAAAACTGCTCCAAAACGCCATGCGCAAGAGCAAGCAGAAAAGTTGGGATGACCTGTACAACATGGTTAACAGGGACCCTTGGGGTACGCCGTACAGGGTAGTTATGAGCAGGCTACTCTCACAAGAGGGGGAATCCGCACCAACGGACGAGGTGACACTGCTGGAAATAGGCAGGGCTCTCTACTCAAGAGGAGAGCCCAGGCTCACTTTCCCCAGTAGAGTCTCCGGAACTGTACCTCTCTTCGACGAGGGAGAGCTCAGGCTAGCCGCGAAAAGACTCGCAAACGGCAAGGCCCCGGGACTAGACGGGATCTCCAACGAGGCTCTGAAGATTCTGACCAGGGCCCGGACTAGGCTCTTGTCGAAGGTGCTCAACAAATGCCTGCTAGCAGGAGTCTACCCGAGAACGTCGAAACGCCAGGAACTAATGCTGATTACGAAAGGGAAGGGCGGTAATCCTAGGGAGTCCTCGTCGAACGAGCTGCATAACATGCTAGACAACCTAGGGGAGATGTATGACCGCATGATCCTCAACTGTCTAGAAGAGGAGTACGAGCGCAGCGGAGGGATGTCTCCGATGCAGTTTGGATTCCGAAGGGGGCGCAGCACACTATACGCAATCAAGTATGGCAACATAGAGTGCAGTGTGCAACGAAGTTAGTACCTCAGCCACGCGGAAGGGTTCTGCGCCATCACTGCGCTGGATGTGAGAAACGCATTCAACACGGGAAGGTGGGAGCGTATCTACAAGTCCCTGGACGGAAGAGACCCACCCTACTTGCTGGCGGTTGTCAGCGATTGACTGCGAGCTCGTGTGCTCGTCTGCGATACCAAAGGAGGACGCATTGAGCCGGAGCTGTTTGCAGGCATAGCTCGAGACTTTGTCTCTGATCTATTTGAATGGAACAAACAATCCGACGACTTCCCCGCTCTGAACCTTCCGGACGGGGTGGAACTGGTTGGGTTAGCGGATTACGCGGCATTTGTCGTTGTCGCCAAAACCGCGTGGGAAGTTGATTGTATTGGTAACGAGGCATTCTACCGCGTTAGCCAGTGGTTCCCCGATAACTACCCCGAACTGGTCGAATGTAAATGCGAAGGAATGCTACTATATGGAGGACTATAGGAATGCTACTTACAAGGAGGAGAAGGTTTCAGATGCCCGTGTTCACCATTAACGGGCACGAGATCCCTTCGAAGGAGAGAATCAAGTGAGTCTAAGCTCGGCTCGACGTTGAGTGGAGCCACAAGGCCCAGCTGAGAGAGGCTGCGCTAAAGGCAAAGAGGGTAGTGCTATCCAGCGGATCATGCCGAACATCGAGGGCCCGAGCCGGATAGAAAAGCTCTATTCAGCACCGTGAGCTACTCCATCATGCTCTATGGTGCGGCCATCTGGGGCCAAATAGGCAGCGATGTCGTGATCGATGGGGGAGTAAACCCAGTCCAGAGACGTCTCGTGCTCCAGACGATCAGCGTCCACTGCACCGTGTCCTATGATGCAGCGAGCGTAGTGGCAGGTACACCACCAATTCGCTTGCTAGTTGCTGAAGAACGACGAATATGAGAGAGGCAAGAGGCTTTCAAGAGCGACAGTGTAGAGCTGAACCCTACCCGGAAGGCCCTCATCCGCGAGGCTAAACGGGCGAAGACTGTGGAGAAATGGCAAAATTAATGGGACAGGTCAAACAAGGGTCGCTGGACGTGCGGACTGATCCCCAACTTAGCCAGGTGGATCGATCGGCCCCATGAAGAGTTAGATTACTGGCTGACGCAGGCGATGCGCGGTCAGGGCTGCTCCGGGGAATACGTGGAGCAATTCCAGAGGGAAACTCCGGTCTGCTAGATGTGTAGGGCCGACTGGGATGTCGCGGAGCACGCACTGCTTTAGTGCGAGGGGAGAAGTGTAGAGAGAACGAAGCTCATGAATTGGCTCGGGGCCCAGCTGGCACCTGAGAACCTCGTGCCAACCTTGCTCGGTAGTGAAGAGACGAAGGTTAAGGTGGTTCACGCAGTGAGACCGAGACAAATAGATATGTGGGAGAGAGACACTACTATCTCTGTTCTTTAGATTAGTATACTCGGCAACGTCACGCAGCTATCTTTCCTCCTCGCTTCTCCTCGTCGTCTCACCTCCTCCATTCCCATACCTGACAGCTCAACAGCATCAGTTGTGTGGTCAGTAGTTGGAATAACCTCAAGAAAGCACAGCCCACGCGTGGGCTACTGGCTTGCAAAATGCGATCACAACGATTGAATTTCCGAAATAGATATAAAACGAGGAAGATATGAGTTCTTCGTTTTCCGTCTCGGTACCTGCTCTTTCGAGCTCTATCCAGACGGCACCCGTGTGCGTGGGGTTGAGATACGCTCAACCAGCGCTTCAGCAGTCGCCAACTACCGATTTTACCTCGGTGACGGGGACCTACAGTTCAAGGTGAGTCCGAACCACCGAGACTGCCGTGAAAAGCACATGAGGAAGAAAGTCAGTGGTGCCGGCCGGGAATCGAACCCTCGCCTTCCGCGTGGGAAACCGAGGACTAAATGCACTAGGCCACGGCGGCCTCTATATAACGAGAAAGCAGTTTCAGGACAAGGAAAGATGCACGCAATTGCGGTTATCCTAAGGTGGTGCAAGAATTGTCGAGGATAAGCTCGCATCTTCCATTGAAGACGACTCTAACTCCGCTTGCAAAAGCAGACGTATAATGGACGTTCTCCCTTTATCAAAACCAATGGATTATGAGAGGTGAGAAAAATCGCTTGATTTGAAGTACATTAGAGAAGAAGAAAAGGAAGGACTTCTTTCAATATGGCACATGACTTGTGGAAACTGTTCTACGATCAATCGTGTGGAAACAGATGAATCACACCTATAAATGAAGAGGCTCCGAAAGTCTCAGACCAGGAATGTGAAGTTTCCTACAACAACTCCACAACAAAAATAGTTTCGGGTCTTTATAATGTGATGGCTATCATCCGTAGCATTCTGAAGAGGATTCATGACAGTTTTTGTTCAAAAATTGAAATCACTTCATGGAAAATATATTATTCCCCTTAGGTCCCATAGGAAGTAGAGTCGGACTCACAGAACTGAATCAAATTCTGGCATGTTTGTAACCGAGGGATTTTGCAGGGGTATCAGAGAAACAGGGTCCGGGTCATCAATGGATCAGATATTGAAATACATATTGTCAAAATATGTACAATGGAAGTCAAAAGTAATAATTAGAATGAATGAATCGGCAGAATAATTGAAACGGTTGGCTAAATGAATCGGAATGTGCATGTTCTACATAACGGTATACCTTCATACAGAGTTACAGAACTGAGTGACTCTAATGAAAAAGCAGAGGTAGTCGGTGTGTGCGGAGTAGGTACAACTCTAACATCGGTCTACCCCGGATTGCGGCTCTACGATGAGAGTATCACGCGAAAGGTAGTTGGTGTGAATCTGGACGGGCCTTTCCTCATCGCCTCGAGTGCACTCATGGAGATATAGAAGTCGGTACCTTGGAGCTATCGATCACCTGAGTAGGCCCGGGTGATCGATATGATTGTTGCGTCTCCGAGGAGACGTCTTCTAGGCCATCAAGCTAGCCACTTAGTGTACCCGGCGGCTGCCATTCGGCGCTCACCATCCTCGAGTGTGCCCAATGATGGCAAGGAGTACCGGCAGGTTCCTCACCAGCTTCTCTTGGCCCTGAGTGTACCCGGGGATGTGAGAGCTGATGAGTCTGCTGCTTGCGGTGGACTGAATGGTTCGGGTCAGGTCGCCGTTATTGTTTACTCGAGATGTATGAATCGTGTGTGGATGGAGTACATGGACGGCCATCTAGCCGTGCGATGCTGCGCTGCTTCCTCGGTGAGCGCCTGTAGATAGGCAACCGCTCTATGGCGAGCGTGCCTGGCGCTAGTGTAGTTGCCATGCGGCAGGCAAGCTCGTCACATGTTCAAACATCCCAGGATTGCATTTGTCGATCCATAGAAGGTATGAGCAAGAAGTGGGGCCGGCTATCGAAGAAGTTACGGCTGAAAGTTGTCATAGAGCTTTTACAGAGAAGCATCGGTTGGTGATAAAAAAGCTTGATGAACTGTGGAAATTATTGTAAGCTTCACTGCTTTTATTTTTCATCGTTCTAGATTTTGGTTGTTTCACTCTTATTTTTCCGAGAAAGATAATGAATTCGTTCCCTGCAAATAATGCAGTTATGATTAATTCTGGAAAGAAAATCAATCCATTCTCATTAATATGATCCTACAGGAATATCTTGAAGAATGTTACGATCTGACAGAGCTCACTTGATCGGAACAATTTTTCATTTTATGAGTAATGAGTGTTGAGAATAAATCAATTTTATGATTGTGATACATTTTTTGAGATTATCAAAGAATTGATCAATTCATCCAAGGTGAATAGTATGATGTTTTCATGAAATCTGAGACTCATAGTCAATTTACTAACTTTTTAATGACATCCTTACTGTATAAATACCGATAATTATGATCTTCGTCCGTATTAATTTTTTTCAGTTGAAGACCAATTTTTCCACTCGCCTATTGAGCTCTGATTCCACGATTCTCGAGAAGTGCATAGATTCACGATTACTTTGTTCGCAGGAGTCTTGATGTAATTACAATGATAGGAACAGAAATAAGACTTCGTACTCATTCGTTCCAATTATAGCTTGAGAATCCACTCATGGAAAACACTGAATATTCAACTCACTTCCCACAGGCTGCCTCAAATGAGTGGAAAGATTACTGAGCAGGTGAATAATGCGAAGAGACACGATATAACTCAAGCAGAATTTGATCTAGGAATAGGGAAAATAATGAGTATTATCGTTAGTTACGACACGCGCTGGTCAAGGAGAGGCACTGGGAAAAGCTACGATAGCCTCAATGGTTACGGTGCTATAATAAGATTCCTCAGTGAAAAAATTCTTGATTATAGAAAAAGAAATAGGAAATGTCAGATGTGCGATAAAAGCCACCATAAGTCTGATCACAATTGTTGACTCAATCATTATGGATCAGCAGGATCCATGGAACTAGACGTTGCTGCTGATTTAGCAAATGACAGTGAAATTTCGAATGATAATGAACTCCGAGTAATTGCTCTAGTCGGTGATGGTGATAGTAAATCTATCAAGAAAGTGAATGCTAGTCGTGATGAGGAGGTGCACAGAATTTATGATACGAATCACGCGAAAAAGAATTCTAACGAACTCTACTCTGCTGCAAATTCTTCTGAAGAATTGAAAAAACGAAGTGTTGTGAAACATATCAAAAAAGGTTCCACCCACGCTCTAGACTCGAATCGTATGAAGCCCAAAGAACTGGCTGAGACATTTATATCTCTTCTCGATCGTCTTTTGGTAGGCACAAAAGTTGTGGCTCTTGGCGTAATGAAACTTACCATACGGTTGAGCCCAAACATGATAATTTTTTTCCATAGTTCGAAAAATTATGCGAAGGTTATGCTGACAATGCAGCTAAATTCGCAATTTCTGGCTTTACTCAAGCTGATGATTCATTAAATCAGACAATCTCGGAGGAAGTACCGGAAAGCAAGTGTTCGAGTACGAGCTCATCAGCGGACTACCGCCTAGCCTTGGCCGTTTTGATTTGAAATGAAGGGAGCAATGGTTTGCTTCAAGTGAATAATCAATCAGATATCTCTCCTGGTCACTACACATCACTTTATGCTAAGCGGAGTGACTACATACGATCCAAAAAAAGTGGAAAGTCAGGAAAAAGTCGAGTCAAAAGCTCGTCGAAGACTTCTACAGCAAAGCCGAGAGAATCTCAACAAGGCTCTGGAAAAAATGCAGGCCTAACGTATCAGAAGGATATTGAAATACGAGGAAATACTAAAGCTGCCGAGAGGATTCATTTGACTAATAGTTGAAAATTGACTAAAGGACCCCGCACCAAATAAATGGGTCAGTGGCCCACGATCAATTTTGATGAAATTATACCAGATTAGAGATCTCGAAGCGCTGATCAATTTTGTCAATGGGCGCGATGAGCGCCTATGCACCGTTTTTGAGATATCTTCCATCGAAAATGCCGAGTGTAGAGGTTACGTAAGCTTTGTTGATATCCGCTCGCGACGCATCGTCGCAATCAGCGGCACTTGCTGACGTGCAATGCTAAGAACTCATCTTCGCACGAAGCTTTTTGGGTAAACGATTCGAAAATAGAATATGGTCCATTGTTCATGAGAATACTCGTATTATTAGAGAACTCTGCTTTCATCAATATTAATGAAAAATCTCTCTGAGGATGTTCTGCGGTAACAGTAATTCTATCGTGCGACTGAGGATTGATTTCGCTTGGGTCACATGGAAACATTATCTGTCTGTCTCTACAAGAATACTATTTTCAGTTCTATGTACCGAGTTTTCACGCAATACGGAACTCACAAGGAGAGGCTTTCAGATGTGGGTCATGGTTTTGGCTGGAATTTTTGGAATCACCTTCTCTTAGCTCTAGACGATGATTTCCAAAGTTCCAGAGTCGAAACCTCAACTGTTTTGGAGTTACAGCCAATGACATGAGCATTGTTAGTATATCCATAGGTATCACATTCCAACAAAGGCCTATATGGGCAGTGCTACTTTTATAAGCTATACCTCAAATCCGATTGGGCATGGGAGGCTGAAACTCTATTTATCGTTTTCTGGCACCAAATTGAGAATATTCCCAAAGTTTCAGCCAAATCCATGATCCGCATCTGAAAATCCCTGCTTGTAAGATGTAGCTGCTAAAAAGTAACGGCCAGTATTAGCAAAATCTGCTGGATTCAAATATCAGATTTTCCGAGAAAATCTCGGGATGAGTTTCAAGCGGACGTTGTAAGGCTATTCCCAGCCAGTCATTTTCAGGTTCGTGGTTACAGTGACTCATTCCGCCCCACCCTCTCCGCAGCTGACCTCTTCATAACTTACCTTAATGGATCTGAATGAGGGCAAACTGACCCTCGTATCGTTATCAGCGAACCCGAGATTCCCCACGTGGCACTCCTCGAATCATTTCCAAGTTTATAGCAGGAGTAATTTTTCTCGCCCTCTCCTCCCTCAAACCTTCCCCCCGTTCACCCCCTCGTCATACCCTTGAGCTCGGATGAGCCTTGCAACCTCCGTTTGGAATTCATCTCGAGATTCTCTCAGAAAATCTGATACTCAAATCCAGCAGATTTTGGAATACTGGCCGTTACTTTTAAGCAGCTACAGCTTCGTTCCGTATTGAGTGGAAACTCGGTACATAGAACTGAAAATAGTAGTCTTGTAGAGACAAACAGATAATGTTTCTATGTGACCCAAGCGAAATCAATACTCAATCGCACAATAAAACTACTGCTGCCGCAGAACATTCTCAGCGAGATTTTTCATCAATATTGATGGAAGCAGAACTCTGTAATAATACGAGTATTCCCATAAGCAATGGACCATATTGTATTCTCGGATCGTTTACTCAAAAAACTTCGGGCAAAGATGAGTCCTCAGCATTGCACGTCAGCGAGTGCCGCTGAGATTGCGACGACGCGTCGCGGGCGGATATCAACAAAGCTTACGTAACCTCTACATTTGGCATTTTCGATGTAAAATATCTCAAAAACGGTGCATAGGCGCTCATCGCGCCCATTGACAGAATTGATCAGCGCATCGAGATCTCTAATCTGGTATAATTTCATTAAAATTGACCGTGGGCCACTGACCCATTCATTTGGTGCGGGGTCCTTTTGTATGATTCAGAATTTCAAATCGTATACTTTGATTGTACGGTGACTCTGTAATTCTTCAGATACCAGCAAAATTTAGTCTTCTTGTTTTCACGAGTTATATCAAACCTACACAAAAAATCGATCAATCAGCAGCAGATATAACTGGTCCAGACCCAAATTGAGTTGGAGAATTACTTCACAACGACATTCTCAGACCGTACCTCTGATGAGAGCTCTGAGTGCTTTCTGAGAATTCTTTAGAAAAATGGAAAAGCAGTGTCTACTTGTTGCGCATAATTGTGGGTTTTACTCTCAATTTTTGATGAGAAGTATTCACAAATGTTCTATGACTCAAGAATTTCGAGGTGCCGTATCAGGTTTCTGTGATAGCTTGTCAATTTTGAAGAAAGTCTTCCCTCACAGAAAAGGCCCTGATAAATTTGAACTTTCACATCTGACTAAAGATTTATTGGGCCTCACCGGCGATTTCCATGAAGCTTCGTGCGATGTGATGTGTCTTGAAGACCTTTGCAGTAAATTTGTTACTGTAGATTATTTGAAGTAACATAGAAAAACCTGTAAGGAAGTTTTAGATGGTGTATTCTCATCTATGAGAGCAGAGAGTAGGTCGTGTCTATTTTTGCCTTCGAAAAAGATTCTTTCTAGTAGTATGTTCAGAAAATCAGCTTCGAAGATTTTGCTCACCACAGACTAAGAGGACTCTTTGAAGAAGGTAGTAAAGGAGCTTGAAATGTATTTGTCAGGGAAAATTGATAAGAAACCAAGGCTGAATTATAGATCGAATATTCTGGATGAAATTTGCGACGCGGTGCGTCGCAGCCGGCTTTTTCCTCCGTCTCCTCATCGTCACCTCGGGCTCGACGAATGGGAAATGATGATTATACGTCTTTTCTGAGGTCGGCCTGAGGAACGACGAGGAAATCGCCGTGCGGGAAGCGGCGAGCACGGCAACACGGCACGTGTTGCCAGAATTGAGCGCCGCAGCCGCCGCCATGAGGCAGCACCTCTCGGCCCGTGGACTAGTGTGAATGCGCGTGTGCCGGCGAGGCCGAGAGGAAGCCTCGGCGTGTGGCGAGCGGCAGTTGGCCATGAGCAGCAGCAGCAAGCAGCAATAAGCCCGAGTAGCCGCAGCCAGCCTCACTCTTTTCAAAGCCACGAGCGACCTGGCGACGCGGATAGGCCCTCGCGAGGAGTACGGGCCACGGGAGCCGCAGCTCACAATTTTGCTGCCTCAAAGTAGGCCCTGCGCGGCGAACCCGAGCAGCAACACCCGAAGAAGTGGGACCCCGGAAGAGCTCGTGCGGTGCCCGCTGGAGCGGACCGCAACGCAGAGCCGAGACCCCTTTTGGACGACGGTGAGTGGCTCGCGTGATTTTCCCCAACGCGTCCCGTGCCCTCGTGCCCCTGGAGCCTTGGTCGTGCCGCGAATTCGACGGGAGCGCCGAACGCCACGGCAGTGCTGATAGCCCGCTCTCTCGCGATATTCGCCCTCCGACTCGTCGCGAGTACCGGCACCCGGGTGCTCTCCCAACATGGTGTCGCGGTCGCGTGACGCCGTCGAGCTCCCAGCTCGCTTGGGGTGAGGGAATCGCGTCAGCCAATACGGCAGTTTGCCGGAACGCACGCACCCCTCACTTCGCTTGTCCGCCTTTCCGTGGTGTTCGTAGGGAAGCCATCTTGGCAACGCGGTCGTCGTAGTCGGCCATGTTGGCGCGCGATAGGTCGGTTCCGGTGCGGACGGAAAGCGCCGCGACGTCAGCGCCACGGGCGCCGCGCGGAGACGCGAAGGAGTGCGGAAATAGGCGCCAGGGCCGTATATACGCTAGTTGGAGCCCCCGGCCAGGGCCGTATATAGTCGTTCAGCGAAAGTGGCGCAGGTACCCCCTGATGATCGCGAGTGACTGAATAGGCCGATTTTGGTGACGCATTGTTGGACATTTATTGAAGTTGTTCGGATTCTGACGGCTTGCGGCCGAGGCGTGTAGCTGGTCCCAGCATCAACTAGTCTTTGGAATAAACGCATTTTGTACCTGTTTTATATGAGAATTGCGGAATCTGAATGGAATGAGTTTCCCCCTCCCCTATTTCAGCTGCGCATCCCCATAATAGCCGTAGCAGGCTACTCCACCCCTCGTGGCGTGGGAATCCGGTCCATACCCGATCCGGCCTAATATAAATGACTGTAGCGAGTGGGAGTAATATTGTCCAAATGTGTGTGTGTGTGTGTGTGTGTGTGTGTGTGTGTGTGTGTGTGTGTGTGTGTGTGTGTACATATATTCTCCCCCCCGGCCACGTTACAAATTACCGAACACTTTAGAAAATATGCGTGAATTCAGAGTCGTATAAATCATTCTCCGAAAGACATCATAGGAAAACACAATTTGTTGATGGGAAAATATGATAAATACGTTATGGGAAGATGTTTTAGTATCATAAATATTCATGGCTGAGAATTGAGTGAAATTCGCTATTCCCATCAATAGTACTGAATTTTCTTATTTCTCCATATATGATACCAAAATATCTCAGAGAATTCATCATTATACTTCCTATACAGGTAGGTTTATGAACTGTTGGGGCGAGATGGTCCATGGGTATCGCGGAGTCCATTCTAGGTGGATTGATCGTGTGGAAGAATGAGGAGGATTCACTAGGATTTTCAAATAACACTCACGAGAGGTAGAATGAAAATAACGGAACTGTATTCTCAATAAAGGAGTGGAACAAAGGGAATAATGATGAATCGCGGAGAATTGCGTGCGTGGCGCGGGAATCATGAAAGAGAGAAAAACTATTGGAAGTTGAGGGATAATTGTCGCGGGCGGACACCGGCGTAATCGCGAGATGGATCGGACGCGATGACGCAGGAGCTGCACGTTTCGCAGGCTCAGCGGACCATGGCTAACTGGCGCGTGTCGAGCGACGATCGCAGCTCGACGCAAGCACTCGGTCGTTTCTCCGGTGGGCTTATACTTTTTCGACCAATCAGGAAACAATAGCTAAATCATGCCATAACAAGGAGAGGCAGGGCAACGTCCGAGTCTCTCGCATCGAGCTGTCTCTTATGATCTAGAAAGCTCGCGCGTACACGAACATATTGCCCCTTTGCTTGCTCTAAGCGAGTAAGATTCTCGAAGTTGAAGAATTGACAACAAGTAACGAAGAATAATACAAAGGGTGAACAATATGTCCGAGTAACGAGTGAGCCAGCAACTCAATTTTGAAACATTGGAAAATGAATAGACCGATCTGACAATTTCAATTCTAATAAATAGAACGAAAATATATAGGTGGCACATAGCCAGATTCAACATGAACTCTTGTATTGAGTTATGGCAGAACTAACAAATGAACTAAATTTTAATAAACAACTAATAACAAAAGCTCGGCGCGCTGACAAGTGAGTCCCTACTATATCGGACCGAATGCCAAACTATACAATTTATAGCGACTGTTATCACTATTTGAGATCAATACAAGTTATACGGATGAAATGATTGAATAATTGTTGTACTCCTCGAAAACTTGGAGTTAGAGAGTCAAGGTAACGCGAACAAGGACGGAGCTGATCCTTCCAGCCGTACGGCATTCCAGATTCAGCTCACGCCACTAAAATGGGATAATACGTGATTCTAAGAGGAGATACAATGGGAAAAATGCAAAGCAAGTTGAATATTGACAACCGGACGACATATTTCCGCGGGTGTACTGCGAGACGAGGAAAGTGTATAGTGAGGTGTCGCATGATTCGCGGATTCACTCAAAATCATTATCTTCAGCTTGGTGTTGAGCGCCGTCGATCTCCTCACGTTCTTCTGGCTCGGTCGGCAATTCGACGATCTTGCACAAGGCTCGAGTGCAAGTGGAATTGGCGGTTTTGAGGTCAACCACACGGACGAGTCCGTCTTTACCGGGATGTAGCGCCGTGACCCGAGCCAGAGGCCGTTTGGTTGGTGGTGTTAGCTCGTCCTCGATGAGTACGATGTCTCCAACCCTCAACTGCTCGCTGATCTTGAACTATCTTGCTCGCTTTCGGTAGTGGTGGATTACCTCCTTCTTTCACCTGTCCCATAAGTTGTTCCTCATGAGTTGGATTTGTCTCCATCTAGAACGTTGAGAAATAGAAAGTTCTGTGTCGTCGAAAGGTCCTGGGACCGCAGTCATCGAGCGGCCAGTAATCAAATATCCTGGAGTTAGCGCAACAAGATTAGCGCTATCCGAACTGAGAGGACAGATGGGTCGTGAATTTAGACAAGATTCAATTTGGGCAGTGAGGGTGGAAAATTCTTCAAAAGTCAAGATCGAGTCTTCCGCGAATCGCTTAAGATGGTATTTGAAGCTTTTTACCGCAGCTTCCCAGAGTCCGTCGAAATGTGGCGCGCGAGGAGGGGGAAAATGCCATGTCACTTCTTCTTGTGCTAACATTACAGCTACTTCCGAGGTTTGAGATGACGCTCGTCGGTGAAGTTGTTTGAATTCTCTACTAGCCCCAGTGAAATTTGTGCCGCTGTCGCTATATACCTCCGAGCACCGACCTCTTCTTGGAATGAAACGTCGAAACCCTGCCAGAAAAGCTGAGCTAGTGAGATCTGAGACTACTTCAATGTGTATTGTGTAACGTACAGAAATAAGTGTTTATCGATCTCTCTCTCGAAACAATCTGACAATCCTCGTTAAGGCTATGTCGGAGTGATCCACGGGGGAGAGTAGCGCCCTCACCTCCGAGGTGGTGGCGCTTGAAAAATAGAATCATTGTTGACAAACGAGAACGGAGTTCACTTTCTCTTCGAGAGATGGCGCACTAGAGTCATTTAGAGCTATTTCGGATAGCATAACAGAAATGACACGAGTATATGCGAGTGTATGCCGCTCACATGTTCTCTATTTTGATTAGAAGCGTTCCCGCTCACACTAAAAAAGTCAAATAAATTTTCTCTGAACGAGAAAATTGTCGCCATATTCCGAGCATATACCCGTGCTACTCATGCGGATTCTCTCTCAACGAGAGCATTGTCACATATGGATCCTCTCTGAACGAGAGCATTGTCACATATGGATTCTGTCTGAACGAGAGCATTGTCACATATGGATTCTCTCTGAACGAGAGCATTGTCACATGTAGACTCTCTCTGAACGAGAGCATTGTCACATGTGGATTCTCTCTGAGCGAGAGCATTGTCACATGCGTTACCTCACATTGAGCCTATGGCAATTTCTAGCCCGCAACGGTCCCTAAATTTTTGAGAAATTTAGGCCCCTATTGCCAACAAATATTCAAGTCGAAATGTTTATTTCTTCACGCGCAATCGAAATCCACGTGATTTATTCTTGCTTCATTCATTTTAATAGTTTAAATTCTCTTTCATTCAAGTCTCAATCCACTTAATTTCATTTGAAGTCCATCACCTGGAAGAGGAGGACAAGATTAGTATTGTCAAAAAAAACAGCTAGAGTATCCTCATGCAAAAATAGGAAAGTTGAATTGGCAATTTACCTGGGCTGTGAGCTGAAAAACTCACAGAACCCCTTCGTTTTCTCTTCTTCTCTTTCCTGCCCTCTGGTGGGGGAAGAGTTAATACTCTATACCCCTCCTTGGCTGCTGGTGGAGTTGCTGTAGTTCCAGGTACCCTTGTATCCATCATGATCAGGAACTTCGCTCTCGTCAAGGGGCATCT
>JAPYYZ010001855.1:0-24814 GCA_030522705.1 Eretmocerus eremicus | reverse complement strand
AAAACTCCTAAACCCTTCGATTGACCTCCAGCAAAATTTAATGGATAATTCAGCATGACCCAGCGATAATTTCAGCTCATTTCAAGCTTCATTCATTCAACACACGTTCTAAATCAATTTTCATATTCAAAATTCAATTTCACCCCTTCAGTCATTTTCTTTCCTATACAGTTCTTATAGGCTTTGATTAATCTCCACCAAAATTGAATTGCTCTTACAGCATCGCCCAGTTATGATCCTACTTCATTTTCAACTTCCTTTATACATTATATCTCATACAGTAAAACCATCAAGTTGGCCACTTCGTATGTTGAGCACCTGCTTAACTTGGGCGATTTCTCGGAGAACCGAAAAAATTACATTACTTAAATGCAATTCTTCCTCTATAAGCTGGGCACCTCCGTAACTTGGGTACCTGCTCAAGTTGGGCGCTTTTTACTCACACAATGGTACATTCCAAGCTAAATGGCCCTTTGTAACTTGAGAAGCTCTACCAAAAATTATCCAAGATGTAGATCGTGTTCGCGGATTACTCAAAGAGCAACGCTTGATATGACTGTGACATGAAACGATGAGATCTCGTATTGTTTATAGAAGAATTTTACATAACAAGTAAACTTGCTCCATGATAAACATTGAATCATAAGCAATTTAGGTCTGCGATGATGTAGTCATGAGATAGGGAACAATAATATCAAATGTAATTGTCGGTGAAACTGAAACGTGCCACTGATTTTTCTAGCACAAGAATTCCTCTTGCTGAGTCCGCAAACTTCATCAATTTGCTAAGATTATGTATTTGCGACCTTGATCAGTGCCTGTTAATCAGTAGTAAGTATATGAGTCCTCCACTTCCAATCGAAATTCGGTAAATTTGAGTAGCTGCTCGGGATTATGGAGTCGAGATCCCTGTATAAATGAATAGAGTATGTATATATGAATGAACACAATAACGAATAATAACAGAATTTTCCCTACTCTATTCAAATCCTTCAATTTTCGGTTAAAATAATGTGACCCTCCGTAAATTGGGAACTTGCCCAAGTTGGGCAGTTTAAGCTGGAACGGAGGTGCCTATTATTACGCAGGTTTTACTGTATTATATACCTCAAACGTTAAACATTGTTATCAGACTATCATGTTCCTTTTACCATATCTGTTATAATTATCTGATTAATTCATACTTTATTCAATGAGATCGTATGAAAATCTGGAATAGGTAGTAAGGATATTTTTCATTTGCATTAGAAAACTTCCAGACACTTTTTTCCCCCTCTTTGGTATACTCGAACTCCTAGACTATGAACATTAATCAGAAATCAAATGATAACAGTGACATTTCCACGATTTATTCATTTTTCCACACGTCAATCATTACACAATTTGGTGGATTTTGAACATAGCTTAGTGGCACCCCACTCAGCGATAATATCAGTTCATTTCGGATTCTCAGCCATCCAACAACGTTCCTTAGTTCTGTCTTATTCACGTCTTTTCCGATGATTCAAGTTCAATCGATATATTCCCAGACTGATGTGAAAAAACCCGAGGGTGGGACACAATGGATACGCTCGACCTACTTGAATATTTTGCTTGTAAAATTGGTCCAAAACCAAAATTTGCAATTCTGAGGACGACAAAAATATAAAGGAAACTATAGTTGAGGCACGCTACGATGGCTTCATTAAAATTCATTTGTCGGGCGTGACAAAGTAGAAAAAAATCAGTTTCTGAGAACTGGCAAACCCTCGTAGTTAGCTGCAAATGCATAAAGCAATTTTTGTCGGTCGGAATAACTTCATTCGAGATCCAGTGGGCGGACCTTACATGTAACATGGGTTCCAAGGGGTGACTTACCTCATCAAATTTATAGTGCGACCGTCACAGTACTATGAGGTAAGAGAGGGATTCACAGGGTCTTCTGACGATGAATAAGAGTGAATTATTTCTAACAAGGAATCCAACAGATCCAGGATTGGGAGAAAAAAGACTATCTATTCTTCGAAGCCTAGCTCACAAGTTATGAAAACACTACTCTGTCAGAATTGATTTTTATTGAAAATCATGATTTTAATGATCATTAAATGGGTGAGATAATTAGTCAAGTATTTGGCTAGTCTTGTACTGGATAACCACGAAACATCTCACTCAAGTCTTCAGCATCCTCGAATTGGAACGATCTTTTTATACAATTAATTTGCGTTTTTACGGATAAAAAAATGTCAGAACTACGGATATTACTGATTGTATGCACCTGATTATAATTCTCCATGTTTTCATACTAAAAGCTTGGTATTTGCTACTTCACAATTTTTCTTGTTTGAATCTTGAGGGACTTGAATTCTATTACCCAATATCCGAATTTCTTATTTATCTACTAATCCCAATAGGGATCCATACACAAGTCACCGTTTATTCGAATGCTCTTTTGATAATATCACTGCTTCATTCATGTCCTGTGGCTTATTTAATACTTATGATTAGTTCAACGTGACTTCATCAAAAACATGCAGCGTCTGCGACGCGGCCACGTGGTCGGCTTCGCAATAAAACGGATTCTATAATAGGGAAGTGCGGGACAAAATGAAGCTAAACGAAGAAAAGACAACACTAATCCTATCGACTGCCAAAATTTTAGTCCAGTCAGAGGTGTGTGTGTGCGATATTTGAATCTAGAGCCGCTGGACTCGCGACTTCGTACATATTTTTTGCAAAAAGTGTTGCACAGACAGACCTCTGGTTAACTTAGGAATTTCAGCAGTTAATAGGATCAGATTCGATTCGTCTTCTTTCCGTTTAGCTTCATTTTGCCCCGCACTTTCTTATAAAATACATATTTTAGCCCAAATGTCTCCAAAATACACTTATTCCACCGGAAATTTTGTTGGGGATGGACATTCAACTGCAGTATCAAAACAATTTTTTCTTGTAGCCCTGACAGACACTGCTGCCGAACGCATGACTAGAATACAATCTTACTTGGAGCGAATAATGACATTTAATCTTCATTTCCGCTCTTCTGTGGACAATATTCAGTTTTTCACTTAAATACCTCACGTCAGAGCCCGAAATTGTACAGTGCCAGGCTCTGTACGCTGAAATTGTAAAGAGCCCGACTCAGCGCAGATCGCTTGTTTAGATGAGAGCCAGCAATTTCGGGTTTTGTACAGACAGTTTTGTACTGAGTTAGCTCTGTACAGCAAATTTTGTACAGCGTCGACTTTGGACAAGCAGCTTGTACAGAGCTTGCAACCTTATGCACAATAAGGAAATCCTTGAAGTAAATGAGCTTCGCCCAGTTGATTGAGATTCAGTGAATGGAAGAAATTCGATTGGAAATTGATAATGATTCGTCAAACTCAATTTATTCCGGCCAAGTCAATTAGTAATTCAATAAATGATGCACATAATTGGATGATAATCAAAATAAGTCGATTTTATTCAAAATGAAAACCATACGTTCGCTTGTAGCTACAAATTTTGGAGTGAATGGCATCCTGAATTACAGAGAATCCCTTTTGTCCGACACGCGCATCTGTTTGTGACACATTTTGTTGTGCAATTACATTTCGTGTATCCTTGCCCTCCATGCAATAACACATCATTATTGACAGTTCGAAAAGATAAAGAAGTATCAGGAATATCGCTGACGTAATGAATAAAGTCTTGGTGGGCACTGTCTGATTTTGACTGTAATAATGTGAATTGACTTCACATCGAGTTCCAATTTTGTAGAAATCGTCACAGATTATCTCCATGAATAATGTTTCACAGATCTCCTTTGCTTCGATCAACACGAGACACAGGTATTGTGACGTTTGTGCCTACATGCAGAAGCGGAAATTTGGAATTCCGCAGCAACTCCATACGGTTTTCTTGTAGCTCCAAGCCATTTACTTTTCTTATTCGATTCTTTTCCATAATATCTTGACTCTCTTGAATAATACTTTTCACGATCAAATCAATGTCTCTTCGATGCTTGACTGAGAACTAAGTGAGAGTGGAGAAAAAATTTTATACTCGACCCATACTACAGCTGTCCGGAGCTCACCTACTCTAAAGAATTCCAGAATTTGGATTCAACTGGGTTCTTGAAGCTGGCAGATCTGAATTAGCGAATAATCCACCGAACGATGGAGAATAAAAAATGAGAGCTGGAAAAATTCTGCAATTTGCTTTCGATAAGTTGTTGAATAAGATGAACATGATTTGTGAGTAATATAAAGATGAGAAATTTGAGGTAAAATGTGTGAAACCCAACTTGAGCACATGCTCATGAGAAAAGCAAAATCAACAGACATCCACATATACGGATACCTTTACCGAAAAGATAAATCTAATACTTGATCCCGATGGCCCGTAAGGTGAGATGAATCAGACTTTCAAAACCTCAAAAAATAGCGAAAAGCTAAAGATCCTCCCAAGTATCGGAAGTAGAATTTTCGGGGGAGTCCTTTCTAATAATTTTGATGTAGATAAAAATGCAAACTTGCATAAATCAACAAGTCCTATTTCCTATGTAGAGCTTGTAGAACGTTCGAACAAGGACACAGATATGAGGACATATCTTCATATCTGTGTACTTCTTCGAAAGTGTTCTACCTTTGTTCATACCTTTATTCGTCAGTGAAGTATGCATGATTTAATAATTACAACCTGAAGAGGTCATCGAATTGATGACGAAACGTTGCAAATAAAAGTTTTGCTATGATATTGTGTTAATGTCATTCCAGCACAAGATCCACCTAGTCCTCCAAGATCGATCTACAAGCTCTACATAAAAAATTCGAGAGGACGATCTCCGTAACTTCTACACTGAGCTTCAAGTCCTATTTTCCTCGCATAGTGATGGTGACTTGAATGCGAAGCGAAGATTTACCCTTTTTTCATGACATTGAACATTAAAAGAGACAAATCAGGAAAATCACGACAGAAAATGATTCTTACGAAAGTTTTGTATACAACCCTTTTGCTTTTAATGACCAGGTTGAGGACAGATTTTATGAGGAAAATTTTCGAAGTTTTCTATCTCAATCTTTCCATTTCAATCAAGGGTGAGAATCCATTCAGACTATGGGCCAAGATAAGGGTAGCAGTCTGCGACATGATAGTTAGTAGCATGGAAATTTCTCCTCGATGGGTTTAATAACCAGAGTTTATTCGAAATGGCGAGAAAGAATGGAAATATTCATGACCATCAGAAGGATAGTGTATCCTTTAACTTTGGATTGGGATTAATCGATCTTCAGAAGAATTACCACAAAAATATGTTCCTAGATGGTGAAATCGATGAAAGCTGAAGTCAGGGAAGATTTGACACTGCAACGAAAAATGTGCCATCTGTTCAAGTTCTTGTGGGGAAAGATGATCCAACTCCATAACACAAAATCCCACATACGGTTCCTGACCATTTTCCCGAATCTCCGTTCTCGAACGACTATTTTCCCGAAGACCTTTTTCCCGACTGTATTTTCCCGAATCGACGTTTTCTCGAATGAATTTTTCCCGAATAACTATTTTTCCGGAGGGATTTTTCTGAATCATATTTTCTATGAATCACTTCTATCATCGCTGAGAATGCAAAGCAACAAGCCGCTCACTGACAGACGCTGCATTGAAAAAGCTAACATTGGTTACTGTGGGATTCAAAATCAACAATAACATAGAGACTAAGACGGCAAGCTGTCGGTTGAGTTTCCTTTACCAACACAAGACCAAAAACGTCTGCGAAAGGTGGCAAACCGTTTCCATACACTGTTGGGCAAGAATCGCCCAGACTTGTTTGCAACTTTAGAAGAGTTCCAAAAGGAACAAGAAAATACCGACTTGAATTTGATAGATGATTGAGTTTGGGCAAAGATTTGAAGAGTAATTATTGACGCTCTTGTGACAAATGGGGCTTTCGACGCACACAAGGTTGTAATCTGTATATTTTTCGTTTCAAGCGTGTATATTTTCTGATGATATGAGTTTTATATTCTCTATTTTTCTGAACAGTTTTTTAACCGAGATTGTATTCAATGTTTTTTGTGATATGTATATTCTGCAGGATATATTGCCAACCATCTTCGTGAGAATAATTGTTCGGGAAAAAGGTCATTCGGGAAGTGGCATTTGGGACATTACCGGGAATCCCACATACATGAACTTAGAATTCCCGTTAGTACAGTACTAACAATGAGTAAAGACATGGACCAACAATCTGGGACATTCTTCATAACTTATTACTCTAGTCTGATTGATAGGTCATGAGTATTTTCTCGGAGATTTCAGTTGCTCGGAGATTTGAATTGCCGAGTTTTCATGAGCACAAAAATTTCCCGGTGGCGCCTTGAACACCACATTCAATTCGTGGAGCTTCTGCATTATTCACATTGATAGTCCAAATGCAATCAAGTCACTACAACATCTTGAAAACTACCTAATGGATCAAAAAAGCGTTAGAACTGGATGATAACGAAAAGATCCATTTGTAGGGTCTGGTTTGGGCCTTGAGCCACAGTTCAATCAATTTGAACTCGGTATGAAAGTTTGAGGAGTAATAAAATATATAACTGAGTTTTCAGCTTTTTTTTATTCAATTAAAAATGTTACAAAAAATTATTCGTAGATTCTTGAACTGATAACTGATTGTATCGTTCAGATTTTAAATTAAAATATTTCATACTAAAACTTGTGATCAAGAAAATTGTATGAAATGATGAAAACCTAAGATTACATTAATATTATACTAAGATTAAAATTATGATTCAGCGCAGCATGGATGTGTTTTAATGGTTAATCGGTAGCGCTTAATCTAGCACTAGCACAATCAGCTACATAGACAGAATTGGCAATAAAAAAATCTTCACAAAAACTGTAGAATCTTCCATCTCTGTCACGTTTGAGTTCTGAGACGGTGATGGTAGGACTCCTTAAATTATGTGCAAAATGAAATTAAAATGGCACAATCGTTCCAACTGTTGAGTAGACAGCACAAATATGGATATTGAATAAAATGAAAGCGTATAATCTATGATAATAGAAAATATATCTCAGTCTATGAATACGCGGTAAAAAAGGAACATGAGATAGAGTATATCCAAGTCAACGTCTAAGAACTCATACATCTCAAAAAGTAAATGACGGAAACATGGGAGTCAATGCTAAAAAGATATTGGAACTATTGGGGGAAAATAAGAACTAAAAAAATGTCCAACTCTTTTGTATCTAGATGAGATTGTAAAAGCTCTCATGACTGGAGTATTTGGGTGATTCAAGTGAGTAAGGTAAAGTCTGTAAATGGAAAATTCTTTAGAAATGTGGTTTCTAGATACCATTAATTCACTGGAGCCAATAAAATAGGTTTTCCTGTAGGTTTCCCAGTTCTAAGCTATAGCTTATTAACCGAAATTCATATTCTTTCTCCAGTAAGGTCAACGAAAAGTATTTCAGGGTAAAATTTCAAAACATGCTAAGTAAAAAGGCAGTTATTGATGACTTCAACTAAAATAAAAGAGGTATGACTGAAGTATACTTGAAATAAGCCCTGAACTTGATAAAGTTCTATCGATCATAGTAGTCAGTAATCGATAGCGGAAATACTGTTGCTAACAATATGTCATACTTTGACCCACTTGATATAATGTTAATCACATGATCTACCTCAAAAAGTACTGTGGATACTGAAACTGATGGTGAACATAAAAATACTTAATCATGCTCGACCACAAAAGTGCGCATCTGTCAAAATTTCACAATTCACAGCGTTCTTCGACAACAGTGGGTCACTAAAATCGATGATGTCGGTAACAGTACAAAAAATACAACAAATATTTTTGAGGTGAAACAATATTTGAAGAGTACATAGAAAAAATCATATTACAGTGTGGATACTGTAAAGTTTCGTTTCATCTGCATTTCACTTGAATTACTACAGATTTTATGAAGATTGGAGAAGATTATTAAGGAATTCTTTCCGACCATTCGTTTGAGTGATTGATTGCTGCATGTGAATTTTGTTTCCAATTTTCCATTGCAATGGGTTGATATTATATTCCCTATCTGATTCGTCAAAAGTCCTTCGCAGTTTCATCTCATTCACAGTCAATTTCTTGTAATCAAAAAACTAGGAAAAATGAATAATTTTTTATTTGCGTTAAAATCAACTCTCGAGGTCCCGTCTGGTATTTTAGAGGTTTAGTAGATCACAAGATCGATTGAAAATATAGAAGGAGATGATTGAAAGATATTACAACTTCTGAATTTCTTTGAATATCCCAAAGTGTCTGATAATGTTTCTCTAGTTACTTTCCATCTATGAATGCCAGGACCGATCATGAGAATCGATTGACTTTAACGCTGTCCCAAGTTTAATATTCATTTTGGAATTTATTAAGCTCTTCTAGGCATAGATTCAAAATCAACGTTGCTTCAGCAGATGAAGATTTTTCTCTGAACCTAGTGTTACTTGAGCAGCGAAACTGCATTAAAAAGTGACCCTCAAAAATGACCATGTTATATATTTCCGTCTAGTTTTACATTCTATCGAGTCTAAAACTATTCATAGTATCATTTCCAAAACTGAAGGATTTTAAGCTATTTATCAATTTGAAATTCAATGAGAGAATCTTAGAATATATTTTGTGAAAAGAATATTCCCATAGTAAGGTAACCTTTTTTTTCAATAGTATAAAAACGTTTGTCAAGATCACGGAAGACAGCGGTGGGCTGTGTTGAATTTCAAGATTTCTCAACCTACTTTCAAATTTTTCTATTTTGCTTCCATCTTAGTTGCTAGGATTACCGAGGAAAGTTTAAGTCCCTTTTAAGGTATCGACAAATTTTTCTGTTAACGACGATACAACTAGGCGATTGGGCATGCAGAGCAGAGTTTGGTTTTCACAAAAGAAAATCAAAGTTCCAAGACGCTGAAAAAGTTGCCAATCATTGTGGACTATTCTGAGATATTCAAAGAAATGCAAGAAATGAACTTTTTTGTAAGGCTGTAGAATTTACCGACTCGTGAGTTTCTTGTTGATATAAAGCTGGAGGATCGAATTCAATAAAACGTGATGGTTCGCCTCGAATAATTACACTCAGAACCCGGAATGACGAGGATTAATTAAGAAGGAAAAACCAGAAAGGTCTGAACCTCAAGTTCCCCGAGTATCGAGAGAACGCCTAAACGTAGAGCTGAGTACAATATTTTTACAAACTTTTATTTGTAAAATCCTAGACAAAGCTATGGAAATGGACAAAATGGAAACAAAACTTCCAAAAGACTCATGCCATCATACAACGATTTAAAGTTTCTAGCTTCAATGATAACTGGCGGCTTACATAGTTTTACGACCTTAGTCACTTGTATTTACACTATATATTTAAACTTCATAAGGCACTTACAATCTATAGAGGATATACATCAGATTAACAAAGCTATCAAATTGTGTGTGAATGGCTGCAAGTTTTTGGGGATTTTATGCGTTGCACAAACATATTGATCAAATGCGTTTTACGCCCAAGGAATGGGGCTGAGCTAGCTGAGCCTTTTCCAAGGCATTCACTTTTTTTCGTGTAAATCTATCACAGCTGGTGTCTCTTTGTTACAGGTTTTGTGTTACAAAAATGTTATTTTGTTTATTAATTGACATGTCCTTTGAGATGATTTTCCGTTATCTAGAAATTAAGATCTATCTTGATTAATAGAAAGAATAATATAACTGATGATAATGATTCCATCATAATTTTCTCAAGATGCTAAAATATTAAGGTCTAATTGGATATATGTCTTGGAGATATACTTCTACTTAAACTTACATAAAATTTGAAGATGCCAATTGTGGTCAGAACTCTGATTCAAAATGTGAACATTTCATCAAGAGATGAAATTTCAATGTAAATAATTTTGAAAAATCTATCTCAGTAAGACGAATGATAGAGTTATTAATATAACTAGCTTCCATTTACAGGCATGGAAAGTTCTTCACCTCCTCTTGTATGCATTCAATTGCATCAAGTCTCAACTTCGTTTCACTATTCGCGATTTGATCGCACCTACAAACTTTCAAAAATAAGACAAAGGAAGTGCTCATTAAGTGCAGAGTCTTGTTTGATTTTCCCATACTATTTGTAAATATAGTAGAGTTAGAGAGATTGTATTTCAATCTCTCAATAGTTTTTAGTCATCTCGACTGTAATATTTTCTGAAATTGATCGTTGCTTGTGTATAAATGCAAAATCACAGCTTTTAGCCAATGATTACACACTTTGTGGATGCTTCCTACGCAAAACACGCAATATTGGAAGAATTTTTCTTAAGAAAATATAAAAATTGGTATCAATATGCCAAAAGCTATCTATTTATTTGCTATGACTCGTGGGCAATCACAACACAAAATACCGTTTAGATATTTTTCTGAAAAATCGATCAATGATTCAGTGGACTGTATGCATAAAATACGATGAGGCAGTTAAAGAGTCAGAAATTATTTGTGCATTTAAATAAATATTTTGAATTGTGATTATGAACTGATATGCCTTTTATCTATTTACTGTCAAGCCTGGGAGCTTACTTGTTCTATCCTGAATTTAAAAGTTACACACAATCTGAGTTAGAAACTTAAATGCAAACATAATAGACACTGTCATCTTTGATCAGAGGTTATCGTTTCGCTCTGACTTTTAAATAAAATAAAGCTTTTCGTCATATATAACTAGAATTTCTGTTCAATTTCGTAAATCTATTACCTTCATCGAGAATTGATTCGCTGATTCAACGGAACGATATTTCAATGTCGAACTGCCATTGCCCTCCACAAAATAGGTTTTCGTAATTAGTTATTTCAAGAAAAAACTTCCCGTAAAAATTCTTCCAGACTTCTATCCAACATTCAATATGTCTTGCGTATGCAGACAGGGGCTGTTTCATTTAATAACAAAATCAAAAAGACTTGTAGAAATTCCATGAAAGTTTGAAACGTTTGGTCAGGCAGAAAATCACAACACTCGCGCGAGAAATCCCGTTTGTTTCGCATGGAGAATCGTCGAGGTACGAGGGACCTCTACGTTAGCATTGGGAAATGTTAATCGATTAGATCTTTCGTAAAAATCTTGTTAGAAATCAAGTTTGGCACAATTTACGAATGATTTACAAAGATAAGATGCTATATCTTCTGAAACGGTATTGCATGGGAGTTAATAACGCCCAGGCATTTTATATATCCATCTGCCGCCCTTAAAAAATGGAAAACCGGACAGTACTCGAATCTTAGAAAAGATTCGGATGATATTTGCATTAGTCAGCGGAAAATCGAGTCCAATTACATTGGAGTCTTGATCGAATCTGTCTTACATGATTCCATTGTAAAATCTAAATCATATCCCAAGAGGATAAAGATACGGCGGTTAAAACACCATAAAAAGATCCATTGGAGACCGCTCATTGAGTAAGGTTCCGTTAAATCAAGAAACCGATCCTCGGAAAGCCTACTATCAGATTCCAAGATCACAATGTTCATGCTCAAAGCCAAACGATAGTAAAAATGATAAAGTAATCACAAGACAGCCGAGAGACAAGGATTTTCCACTCAGATTGCGCATTATAACCGGGATTATCACATAAAGCGTATTAAATATAAAAAAAAAATGTACGGCGAGCCTTTCTCTCCCGAAGAAGGAGAGTGGTCGTGCACGGAAAATCACGAAAATCAGATGGGCAGTGGATGCGAAACAGCCTTAGTTGCACTCAAGTTTGATTTTGTCCCTGTGGACGCGCTCGATATGCCTTGCAACGTGCATCTTCTGCTTGGCTCTGTACGAGCAGTATGGGCACTGAAATGGAGTTTCATGTTAGTATTGAAATAATTGAAAACATACAAATTCGAAATGACAGATTCTGAGAATCGTGCCAATATCCCAGATCAAAGTTGGTAAAATGAGTTTCCGAAAATTTTCAGACCGGTGATTAAGATTCTGATTTACCTGAAACTGGGGCTCCTTGCCACACTCCCACTTCCGATGATTCCTGAGGCTGCTCTTGAGCTTGTAAATCCTGCCGCAGTCCTGGCAGGAGAACTCTTTGGGCTCGGGGCTGCCGATATCCTTGATGTCGTTGCTCAAATTGCCACTGCTCGGTGTGCGCCATACGATGGAGGGTACGTACCAAGAATGCCAGGTCGACGCTGCAGAGCGGCGCAGATCGGCCAGGCTCAGATTTTGCGCTGTAACAGGTAGGCATAGCATTTTGCGACGCATTAGTCTAAGGGGATGTGGTTACCGGTCGGAGACTCGCCCCAGCTGGCATTATCGAATCGAGTCAGATTTTTTTCTCCGGTTTTTGGAAAAAATTGTGTGACCGAGTGTTGTGGCGTGCTATTGTTTTCTCTGGGACTGGTAATGCGAAATCTCCGCGAGTTAGTCGTATAGGTACTTCATGCAGCTGTATGATACGGCTAATCGATCTTTTTACCGGCTAATCCATCGAGTTTCTTTACCGACTCGACTTCACATGAAGTTCTCACTCAATTTCAATGTGCTACAATAGGATTTTACAAGAAACAGGAGATTCTTTGAAGCCACGGACTTCTGATCTGTTCTCCACGAGTGTAGTTCGAAAGTCTGTGAAATGCATGAAATCGATACTGCTTTCAATTCTAGACAGTTGCAGGTTACCCAGAATCATGTCATACTACAGTGAATCTAAGTAGTTGGATAAGAAGGTAAATATACGGTTTGAAATTTGTAGCAGATCTAATGACTACTTTGTAAAGATGATTTCAATTACAGTCAATTTTCAAGAGTCTACTAAAAGCTGACCAGTCTGAGGCGTGCTACTTATGGACAAAGTATAGAGTGTTGAAATGTAA
The DNA here is from genome assembly GCA_030522705.1 of Eretmocerus eremicus. Classification (NCBI taxonomy): domain Eukaryota; kingdom Metazoa; phylum Arthropoda; class Insecta; order Hymenoptera; family Aphelinidae; genus Eretmocerus; species Eretmocerus eremicus. Next base: position 11,969 of record JAPYYZ010001855.1, on the reverse strand, counting down.
TCAAGACAATTCACTATTGCAGGATTACACGAAAGCTGCTGTAAATCAGCAGAGGAAGAGTAGATATTCGCTTTTCAAGATACTCTCAATCTAAGACAAGGCCAGAGAGCAGGTCAATCTCTTTACCCCTGATACTCATTCGTGGCCCAAAAGTTTCTTGCTATAGAGTAGCGTACATCATTAGAAAGGCGACGCGTGTATTGGACAACTAAGAGAGACCGAGACCTTCGACCAATGGATGTAACTGTGACTACCGATGTTTTCCATTGAATGAAAATGTCAATTTTTCAGAGTTTTGAACCCATCTGCTTCAGCAGTTTTCAAGCTATACCAACGTAGAGACTGCAAAAATTATACTTTCTTCAAGGAAGAAAGTGTTGTATGTAGTAACGTATCACTCTCACTTCACTTATGACTTATTCCACCCTAAACCAAAGTATACCCAAACATATATTCGAGTATGCACAATTAAGGGGAAGGAGAAGCTCTACTCCATGGGCATTCATCATAAATTGATTTAAAATGAAACAAAACAATATTTCGAAAAAGTATTTCCAAGCTGCTCTACGTATCGGTAGAATGAACCCCTGTGTAAAATTTTCAAAAGATTCTTTGAAATCTCTTGAAGTAATTTGAACTATAGTGCAAATATATTGTAACTACTCTACACTTCAAATTATTCCAATAGCTTTCAACGGATCGCTTCAAAAATTCACACAGTGGTTCATTCTACCGATACGCAAGGCACCTTGGATTTATTTTTTCGAAGTATTGTTTTGTTTTATTTTATTTTAACCATTTATAATGAATGTCGGTAAGGTAGAGCTTTCACATGACTTTAAAACTCTCAATAAATATCTAAGGAAACAGAGAAAGGCAAGGGCTAACAAAGGCAGGAGATTGTATTATATAATTGACTAGTTTATTGAACACGCACTGACCGAATCGCTTTCACCAATAAATCCTTCAAATATGTGAAGAAAAAATAATAAATAAGCTCTTTACTGCTGAACAGTGTTTGTTCAAGGACATGTCAGCTCTACTTTGCCGACTTATTCCAAATTCATTTAAAATAAAACTATTTAATATTTCAAAAAATAGCTTTAGACGCACTTGCGTATTGGTGAGAAGTGTGCGACTGTGCAAAATTTCGGAGTGATCACTAAGTACGGTTTGCGTAAGGGGAAGGAGAAGCTCTACTTTGTCGACATCCAATTGATTTATAATAAAACAAAACAATATTTCGAAAAAGTAACTCCAAGCTGTCCTGCGTATCGGTAAAATGAACCAACTCCAATAGTTTTCAACGGATCATTTGAAAATTTTACACAGTGGTTCAATCTACCGATACGCAGGGCAGCTTGGAGTTACTTTTCGAAATATTGTTTTGTTTTATTTTAAATCAATTCTTACTGAATGTCGGTAAGGTAGAGCTTTTACATGACCTTAAAGGTTACATTTAATACATGAGCAAATCATTAAAAGAAATCACCATGGATCACTCCGAAATTTTGCACAGTGTCACATCTCACCGATGCGCAGCTGCGCCTGGAGTTATTTTTTCGAAATTTCAATGGTTTTATTATAAATGAATTTACGCTTAAGACCGTGTGGTAACCAAACAATTTGAACTTTGTACGGATTATTCTCGAAAGCCCTCAAGATTTGGGTTGAACGAAGAATTGACGAATCTTTGTTATCATCCAACTTAGATTCGTCCTCTCGCCAATTGGCTAAAATCGCAAGAGTGTCAGAGAATAATGGGAGTGGATGACTGCACTCCTTTGGAGGTTAGTATTCACATACTGTAAATTCAGTCCCATTATTCCCAGACACACTAACGATTTCAGCAGAATGACGAGGAGACGAATCTATATTACATGATGACAAAGTTTCATTAATTCTCCGTTTAAACCATATCGTGAGGGTTTTGGAGAATAATAGATACAAAGTTCAATCTGGCGGTAGCACGACTAGCGCGTTGCCTAACTGTCGGCAAGGTAATGCTTTGGGCGGTGCGGCATTCGTGCATCGCGAAGATGGAAATTTGGGCTCAATTTACGCAAAAGGTTCAACGATTCAACTCGAACGACGAGTTGTAGAATCATTGTTATTATCTAACTTGTATTCATCAACTCGCCCTTTAGCTCAAATCGAAAGAGTATTTGAGAAAAAAGGGAATTACTTGGCCGCAGGTACTTCCTGAAAAAGGCAAACAATCAAACCCACCTCACTCTAATACTCTTCTTGTAGGAGCTAAACGACGAGTTGATAAATACAAGTTAGATAATAACTATGATTCAATAACTCGTCCATTGACTTGAATCATCAAAGTTTTCGCGTAAGTTTTTCCCAAATCTCAGTGTGCATGGCTCCCGTATTGCCGTAAGTTCCAGAAGCAACTCACAGATTGAGAATGATGGCTATTCATGGTATTGCAAATAATTGAAAAGTTTTGACTTTTGTCGCGAGCTTCTCTAGAATCAATACTGGTTCCACTCACCCCAGCTTGTTGACTAAATAGATACCACGCCAAGTTCCTTCAAAGGTTATGTTCTCTGTTTTTTGAAGGAGTTCATACATTGCACAAGTGTACATGTATATTGTGTTTCCCAGGCGTTTCTAGATTCTTCGAATATCCTAGCGATTTAGGCCAAAAGCAGAGTAGACGACTCTAGAATCAAGTAAGAGAAGAGTCGTCTACTCGTTGTTTCTTCCAAATAGCTAAGGAATTCGAGGAATCTGGGAACGGTTTTTCATGCAGCGGACGCTTGCACGGCTCCGACATGGCCTTAATGTGCTAGAGTTGGTGTAAAATTAGCACTTCATCTATTGAGAACTTATAAAGATTGGCAATAAAGTTGAAAATGCTCATCACATCTTATGACAGTCGCTGTCGGTGCGCAGACACTGTCAAGAAAGTTTTCCTCATTTTTCCTCGTGCAGATTTATGATTTGAGTCAAAATACGACTTGATGAGTGTTTGTCATTGTTCAACTTGGTTTCATCAAGAACCCGAGTCCAGTCTCGTCGGGCACGATGCCGATTTGGGCCGAATAAAGAATTTAAATCAAATTAGACAACAATAAAGTTTACGCAACTTGAATTTCAATAGAAATTGAAAATGTATCCGAAAAAATATGAACGATTTTCCAACGTGCGTGGCTTCATGGCTTCAACTAGAAGTAAGTCTCTGTACTCAACCAAATGGCGGCGGGGAGCCACCATGGTTGCTTTTCAAATCAACTACTTGTTAATCGAATGGAGCTAATATGGTCGTGCCTGGAATGAGGTTTACTCCCAATGGAATTCGACAGTGAAAAATGAACCAGAGGTTTACCTTTAGTCAGTGGACTAGTCCAGATTTTCAATAAATCACTCAAATAAATAAATAAAATAAGTTTGTTTTTTGCCAGTCTTTGCTTGGTATTATGTGCAAAGAAGGTGTTTGGGGACATTTCCTATCGACATTCAAGTTCTTCATTGAACGTGCTTTCATATGGAGGATTCCAAGTGGTACATTACATAGTAGGTATAAAGTGAAAAGCCTCATCAACACTTCGTTGCTTTCAGACGCTTGATTTTGCAGTCTCTCATTTGAGCTAGCTTGAAAATGTTTGAGAGTATACGGGTTTAAAACCCTGGGATGTTGGAATTTTTATTAGGATAAGACATTTCTCTTTAGCTTCGGTCTAATTCATCATCCACAGGTCTTGATCTATTCTAGTAAGATCGAGTACGAAATCTAGAAAACAAGACGAAAAAATATCATACCTAGGTGTATTTGAGCTCTATTAAGAGTAGAGTGATACATCCAAGGATGAGATATTCTTATTCTACTTGGTTCCTTACAATCGCAATCTATTACATGCCTAATCCTTCGAGTGAGAATTTTTACCCGTACTGAGTCAAATCTCGTTCAAAAGGATTTCTCCAAGTCTAGAGAAAAGTTGAATAATTTAATTGTCAATGAGATTCAAAATTTGTTTACTGGGGGTATGTATTAGTTGAGTGCCAAAATAGATTGGGTTTTAGATTAAAGCATTACAGGCTGCAAAGATCAACCGAATATGAAAGCCGAGGTAACAGATCACGGGAAAATTCAGAGATCTGCGACAGAAGCAATAGAAAATAATTATCAACTACGGGTACACGTATCTAAAATAATTTGTGAGAAGAAATCAGTATTTCATTATTCTATATACATGGGAATAAATGGATTTTGTCATTTTTTTATTGATGAAAATTATTCAAAATAATACAAAATAAAAAAGGATCCAAAACTGCGAGCTGAGATCCTTCACTTCCAACGTAACGAACAAAATGTTCTCAAAAACTTCGTGATTTTGTATGCAGTGCGAGCAAATCTACCCTCTTGCTGTAGTAATTTGAGTCTGTTTGTTCAATATCTGCTTCACCTAGAAGAACGAAAATGCGTGTTAGTGATAACTCAAAAACCCGATGATTCAGACATTTTCTGAATGAGTTTGGTAGATAATGAATCAAGTCAAGTATATTTATAATATTTTTAATTCTTACTCATTTCACATACAAATTTATGAGAAATTTTGGAGACGAAATAGATCGGTATAAAAATTTTCGGGTAAAGATTCCAAAGTTTTATAAAAAATAAGTTCACATCATGATTATTCTGTTTGATGTAGATCGTTTCTTTAAGAAATTACAGGTAGTCTTATCTTCATATCAAGTAGAAAAATACATCTAAGACTTTTCTGAATACCGCGTCAAGGCACGAGTGAGACTGATGAAACTTCTCAGATGACGTCAACTCATCAGGCGGACATATTATAATCTACGATTTACTTAACAATATAAATGAATATAAGTAATATAAAATTGAGCCTTATGAGAGCAGACCTTTGCAAACCACGGATGACATCAACTAATTATCAAAAAATCACAGAATCCAAAACTTTCCATGTTACGTATTCAAACTAGAGACATTAACTGTAGAAAACTAGACTTCGCGATGGAAATTTTGAAGCAACGGTTTCACCTGCTACGATCTCATGTTTATTGTGAGGAGCTATAGAAGCAGCACGAGATGAACGATTCAAATTGAAACGAACTTTCCGTGCGTTTTTAAACGATCGAATAAGGTCTCAAAACAAGGTCTCAGGTCACACTAGTGAACTACCGAAGACATAAGAAAGTACCACTTCTAAAAATACTCCGCGGCATAGTTTGCATCAATGCATGTATGAAGAAAAGATTGAACGATATCTTTTCGGAATTTTTTTCAAGGAATGCTGACATACTCGCGAATGATATCCACGGATAAAAATCATACACAATCATTTCCAGTGACTAATTTCTTCCAAGTATAGCATAGAGCTCTAATTGGAATAAAAGCGTTGAAAATCGTAAATTGGGTTGGAGTATTTTTGCAGCCAACATGGCAGCCTTATTCGCGCAGTCAATCAGATCTTTTCTCTCTGACGTTAGCATCGTTCTCACTGGCTGCGCGATGAACGGCTGCCATGTTGTCTACTTCCTTTACAACGAGGTCTAAGCCGACGCTCCAACTCAATAAGCTCACAGATTACCAAGGACTACATTTAAATCTCAAACAAGTACTTCGATAGAAACCCATTTTCTATACATTCCAAATTAAATCTACAATGTTGTTAGCAATAGATCAGCGTATCTCTAGCTTATCACTGAAGGTTTGAGTAAGGTACTTGATTTTTACAACTAGTGGTTTCGCAAGGCATGATTGTTTATCGAACTGGATTCAATCTGGAGAAATGGAATGTATTTTCATTTACATGTAATTCATTAAACAATCGTGCAATCTCAACAAGTATGATGGGATAACAAACAGTTAATATTACTAAAAAACGCGCACAAGAATTATAATACAGAGACGACTCTGGAAACGATAAATTTGTTCATTGGACTTCCAAACTGACAGGAGCAATGATCTTCAAAGGTGATACGTGTAAGATTCTAACACGTATTGATCTTGCATTTTCTGAAGTACTTGGAGATACTTTTCTTACAAGAATAATCTCGTAGTTCTGAAGCTTATTCAATTATTCGTCAAAAGTTCTATATAGCATTTCATCAAAAATTATTTAGGAAAATGTTCAACAATTATTTCGTTGTTTCAGCCTGATCTTGCATAATTTTAATCTTTGATGTTGTTCAGAACTCGTAACTTACACTGTATCATCTGAATTTCTTAAGAATTGAGGCTTCTGAGTAAAACAAGATACTCTCATAATAAAAAAATATGAATGAAAAACTGAGGTAAAATTGTAAAAAAAGGGAGTTACCACGATTCACTCTACGTGGGTAACAAAATCATCAAAAACCGATCGCTCATCTTAATAGATTTTGATGAAGCAACTAGGTTTCATCCTAGTCGGCATGCGCAAATAATGTACAATTCAAACAGGAGGTTCAATCCTTCTGATGATGTCGCTTCAGATGAACGGTCAAATTACCCCTCTGCCTAGCTCTGTAGGGACAATATTCACAAGAAAAGGAAGGAGGCTTGTCGCCGCATTCCAGAGTCTCGTGCCTTCTCATAGTGCTCTTCCACCTGTAACCCTTGCCGCAAAACCTGCAATGAAACTCCAGTGGCGGCTGGTGCTTCGGCTCTGCATCTTCCACAACGAGCATCAAGTCTTTGGGCGATGGTGGTTGCTGGTGATGAGTTGAAATCAAGCCCAGCGATGCGGCAAACACGAGGCTATCGAGTGAATTGTCGTTGTAGATTTCGAGGCTAGTCGGTGCTTGCTGCAGTTGGTCGCTTATGAGGCTTCGAGTGAGTGGTCGCTGCTGGTTCTTAGCGTTTTTCTTGCGGTTCCGACGCAGAAGAGAGATCATGCTCAATCTACTGGTTTTGCCTGTCAATTAGCAGATGAATGATTCATTGATTATTTCAATACACCTCCATGAAAATTTGATGGGCAAAATCTCGAGTTGTATTCGATTGTTTTCATCAATATCATTAAAATGCAAGATCTACTTTTTATAGACAAAACTTGTATTGCCCAACGCCCTCTATTTCTAGAATTACTGGTGACATAGTTTTAGTGGATCATGTATGCTAGATGGCAATCCAATGGAACATTAAAGATATCATCACTACCATGGGATGAGAGGGAGAAGCTCAGCCGAAAATTTAAATTCAAAATACAGCTGGAAACTCGTGTTAAGGATGGATGATCATATTTCCTTTCATCCTAATCTGTCGATATCTCATTATGTTGAGGATACGTAAAAAAGAGTATGCCTGTGATGAGTAGACGATAAAACTGTAAGGTCAAATGAAACAGGAGCGAGAACACCAATATAGAGAAAAGATGATTGTCATGCAAGAATAATCAAGTATGAATAAAAAATTAAAGCCAGCACCATTCAAACGGAAATTATTTCGCTGACTACAGACAGAAACAGGATGGAAATAAGGAGGGATTGAATAGCAGACATCATTTACTAGTTCATCAAGATTTTATTAGATCATATTTGTATGGGAGTATCGATCGATGAAGGCTTTCTTCTTTCTTCTCTAGGACAGCTTCGTCAGATACCTTCTGCCGAACAAGATCACCATTTTTGAGTGGTCTATTTTCTCTTTTTGGGTCGGAAAGGATTGCAGTTGACATTACAAGAGACCATGGTACATCGAGCTTGACTTGATTATTCTTTGTGCCCTGTAAAGAATGCTGATGCTTGAGGATCCCACATTCTGTAAACAAAGTTGTTACGTGTACTAATAATTACAATAAATGCATTAATGAGAGACAAATTGATGTGAGGAAGATGATTTTTCAGGAAAATTATTATATAGATCAATAAGTAGGTAAGACAGATGAAATTTCAATCAGCTTTATTTACAACAATGAAGTACGTACGAACTTTGATATTGGTTGACATTATGAAGTGATACAATTCGATTTGAGAGAAATCCAATATAGTGGGGATGAGTTATAATGATGAAATTTTTTTTTTAATTCATTTACAATCAACATTACTCGTTCTAGATGAATAGATGTGATGAGGATGATTACATTTCATCTTTTTTCTCTTTTGATTCGGCGAAAGTTCAATGAACGGTTCATATAGTTACAAGTCTAAATAGAACTAATGTAAAGTACATACAACTGAGTTGATAGTATTAAACTGAACAAATTGAACAGAATGATGGGGTTTGAATTAGTGAGTACACTCGCACTACGGATTAACACGTTCGCTGCATGTGACAGTGAAAATTGGTAGCCGCTCTTTGTGTGCGGCGACTCCCATCAGTGGGCCCCGCATAATGGGATTTCCCATGTAGTAGATTTCACCAGTGAGACCCACCGCAGCGAACGTGTCAATAATTATAAAATATCGATGTGACACACGAGAGAGCATGATTCGTTGGTCAAAGATTTATTATAATGCCATCTTGTCGCAGTCTCTGAACTCTCATCGTCTTCCATCTCATCTATGATTGTTTCTTTCGATGAAGCTTGCATGAAACCCATCGCGATAGATATTGATAATAAAGAATGAAGAATTGAATCAATAATAGATGAGTTGCATATATATAAATAATCTTATACCATAGTATTCTTGACGTCATCAACAACAAAGTTTCGACACATTCGTTAGGCCTGTGTAGGACCTATTGCCGCCTTAAAATGATCTCACCCATCCTATTACCGTTGAAGGGATAAGACACATGCAAAGGCACGAATGGACCTCAATATCAAAGTATAGAATGTTCGCGAAGCCTCGCGCGAAGCCATGAAATTTCCTGCTCGAGCCAGAATTCTGAGGCTCATTTGAATCGAAGTGTCGTAATCATGTCCGTCGAGCAGTTAGTATGTACGTCCCCATGTGCATGCGCACACGCAAACATACCAACTTTCCCGTGATTAGTTTAGGTGAGATGAGTCAAAGTGCTGTGATGCGTGTCAGGTGAGCACCAAAACAATATTTTGTGACAACAAATTTCAGAAAATTGGACGCTCAAATTCGATGTCGAGACTTTACACCCTCACTAGCAGCTGCAGTACCTTGGCATGCCTGACACTCCACTGTTTCCTTGAAGTGAGATAATCAGCCAGATAAGAATGGCAGATGGATTATTCAGCGAGTGAAGCACGCAGATTGAACTTTGGGTTTTTGATTCGGTGACATTTCATGGACCGTGGCGATGACACTCTTTTTAGAAACTGTGCAGGCTCCTTCTACATTTGCAGGTTTGAATATAGGATTTTTGTCATAACACAGGAAAATATCCTGTGATTCATGGGGTATGAGAACTCTGATTGGAGTCAGAAAATCCTTTCTACATAGCTCTGGAGAAAACAGTTTTGCACTTTACTTCATCAAAGCTGATCTTGCGTATCATTTTTAATTTGTTTCACGTGTTCGTGCAACGCGCAGTGATTGAGAAATCGGCATCCTCATGAGTTGATCTCAAAGGTGTCATGCAGTTTGCATGCTCTGATGAAAAATTTTGTAACATAAATGTAGGGTCTGAAAAGTAAATCAAGGTTAGACTTTAGCATCATGGGGATATTACCTCTATGGATATTAGTGATCATTATTCACTGAGAAGGAGCGAAGTCTTGAAATACACAAATAACCTCATAGAAGGTCAATATAACTGATTTTTCTCTAGATCTGTAACACTTTATGGACACCAGAGTTTGTAGATCTTTCATGGCTTTGGCAAATGACCCTGCACTACTAGCACAAGCCTCATTCAGAGGAAGACTGTCCTGTGATCAGAGAAACCAGATGCGGATCGTGCGTGGTCACCACTTTTCAGGTGATATGTCCTCTTTGATTTATAGATTGACATGAAGCTGGTGCTGAGAGATAGAGCTTTCAAGACCAACATTTTTCATAAACGCATACCGTAGATGAGGACATTTAAATGTAAAATGGTGTGTTATGTGTGGTTCTGAAATATCGGAATCTTATGATAAAGTGTATCTAGAACAAAACAGTATCCAGTCATGCAGCAGGAACTAGCTTGGAACCAACATCGTCAATTCTTGAACTGAGGATTGATAATTGTCCCTGTGGATGGATCGAAAGGAACGACTAACAGCCATAATCGTTATTTTGAATTGATTTACACAACAGAATAAAAACATTAGGGAAGATTTCACAAGAATTTAAATACGCAGAATAATCATCTCTAAGGGCGACAAAAGCCCATATTTACGACTGCAAATCCAGAGGGGAATAGGAGCACACTAGCCTGTATGGTTTCAAAAAATCGTGTTACTGCCCTGAAAATACTTTCAACCCCAAACAACCTATTTGTCCTATTTGAGTGGCTGATATATCTTGAAGGATCAACCTGATGACGGGAATGCCCGGGTGCACTGCATTGATAATGGGAGAGTTTGGGTCTCAACATCAAATATGAGTATCTAATTTTCTTGAATTTGCTCATGAGAGTGTTGCTTCGTGCTCAGCTCTCAAACGGGACACTTCGGCTCCATCTCATTATAACTAATCACAGGAAAGTAGATATTTTTGAGTGTGAAGATAAGCATGGGAATGTAATTACTGCTCTAACAGCCATAATTCGTCGTGACCGACTATCTCCAGATTTTTCTCGCTGAGACACGTCATCTCTGTATTGAGTGGAGATGATCTTGTCATGTGATTATTTATAAAAATGAATGATATAGACCTCACGGTGATTATATCTCGTATAAAATGGCCTCGAATGGACCCTTTCATCAGCAATTAGATATGAGGTGAAAGAGGTATATCTACTGATTTTCAGATTGCGGTTGGCATAAGGCTTACTCCCCATTCTAGGTTTTGCGCGATGTGTTCGACCCCGTACACGTCAGATTGAGTAGGGGTTCACGATTTGTCCAACAATCCCTGCTAGAATGATCAATTCTGCGTATGCCTTTGATGGTTACACCTATGATGCCGCATGGGGAGTAGTGCTTTGAAGTAACACACGCCGCACGAATTAGAGGAAGTAAGTCTTTCGCGTACAAAAACACTGATAGGCGTGAGATTTTTTAATATTTTTCTTTGCCTACTCCTCTCCCGTGATTTGGGAAGATCCATAAATTACGTAAGGGTTTTTCCGGGTCTTCGCGGATCCCCCTTACCCAAAATTAAGGGTTCGTAAGGTTTTGCCTTCGCGGGGAACCCCTTCCCTCTTGCTTACGTAATTTTCCATGAGACTGAACTCCTTCAGAGAGAGATGGATTAATATGTATCCAAACGTTTGTTCCAAAGTGAAAGAGTAATAATCAACCATACAGATACTTCACACTTTCCAATGATTGTAGACTTAGAGTTCAGGGGCTACTTCCTCAACTGAAAATCATTCAACATCCTCGGAACCAGTATCTTCTTCCTTGATGAGACACTTGACTTCCCCACCTAATCTTCGAGTTACAATTTTCATCTTTTTTTTCTTCCCTTTCGACTTTTCATAGAGTGTCATATCTTTTAGTTCGAAAAGGCGGCGTGCCCGCGTTTACAGCAATTCTTTCTTCCACTCGTGAAGAATGTGAAAAAAAATGCAGAACATACTGACAAAAGCACTCGTTTGTTCAATGGGCGTTTTCTACATAAGTCAAGTACTGCAGCTCCAACAACATATCAGAACCAGTGCGCATGAGGTCGAACCGAAACAAGAATATCCGCGCTCGCAGTTTTGCGCGTGCATTATAGAGTGAAAATATTCTTCAGAATGCTTTTATTAAGAACTCTCTACTAAACATAGGACGAACAGTCGACCATAAAATGGAAATGATCTAACTTTCCCAAGTTTTTTGATCCATTTTGGGGGAAGCATTCGAAAATTTCACACAATTATTATCTCCTCATAGATATTCAAATTTCCACGAACTAACCAAGATTACCATTTTCACTCTCACATTAAATCCTTTGATTGCTCGTTCAAATTCAATCACTCAATTCAATTCAAGCGTGGGAAATCCAAACGCCCTGGGATA
>JAPYYZ010001854.1:0-14271 GCA_030522705.1 Eretmocerus eremicus | reverse complement strand
AACTTGTCAGTATCCTCATTTTTACTAGCCTGTGGGGTAACGACAGGCTGTACATCGGCGATGGCAGAGCCAGCAACTTGTCTGAATTTTTGAAGAACCCAAGTAAGCAGATCTTTGTGGGCGTCAATTCTTGGGCTAGTCTGCATAGTTTCCAGCAACTTGTAAATTTTCCATTCCGTAGCTCTATCCGTGAAATTCAAAGACGGGTAGTAGCCTGACTCTTGCTCTTGCAAAGCATATCCAATCAGATGAAGAATTTTGTGCACCTGCGGCTCGGAAAAGCTTCTTGCTTTCAGATCCAAGGTTCTAGTGAGCACGATCTGCATTATAGATAGCGTGACATCGCATTGTAACAAGTTAGCTATGGGGCTCATCATCTCAGTCAGTCTCGGTAGTTTCGGAGGCGGACAGCACTCGAGCTCGCCCGCAGTTTTTCGTCGTTTGCGCTGGGCTTGCTCGGACTTGCTCAACTCTTCTTTAGTGTAGTGATAGAAAAACACGTTGTACTCTGAGAAGAACTCTGGCTTGAGCTCGTAAACACCTTTTCCAGATGAAACGACCTGTGGCTTTTTGAAATCAGCTACCTCATTTATAACGCGTTCCATGCCAATCTCGTGATGAACGTCGTCCGGCAGAGTTTTGTTCAGCTCTGAATGTGACATAGGTTTGATGCAAAGTTGCTGAATGATTTCGTACTTCAAGCAACCGTCCGGAGTGACTTGACCCACTCCCGGGACGTAACGTTCTCCGATGATCGTGATCAAAAGACCTATGGACAAGCAATAATTAAATATTTGATCAATTTTGAAGGCTTCAATATGAGTAAAGAAATATAAAATCAACATATTCTGACAGGTTGTACATTAAAAAACACTCAGAATGATGCTTTTTGGTTGAACTCACCTAAAAATTCCTCAACTAAATTGATAGTCTGGCGAATACTGTCTTCTTCACATGAGTTTAGCAAGGCTGTTTCAAAATTTTGCTGAGCCCAATTTACCAAGTTGAACTTATTCAAAATGTGTATGATAAACTCGTTACTATCAAGAAGAGACGCTCCAGCTTGCAGCAACACTATGTCCTTGTCAAGCATTTCTGTTCTACATTTAACGTTATGGTAAAAATAAAGCTGGTGAATGAGTGAGTATCCGTTTCGTCTCCACATTCCCGCGTGTACTTGGGAAATCATTGCTTGTGCTCTGAGCACAGGCTCAAGAATTTCTTCAACACTAGGCTTAGTGTCAGATTCGAATTTCGAATCATTAAAACTCAGACCATGTTTCTCCAAATGCAGAAAGAGACCAGCTAAAAACCTTGACAAAGGTAGATGGATCGAAACCGGTTCTGTTGATACATCATAATGAATGCAGGATGCACTGTGTTTCGCAACAACTGCAAACGTGGGTGGTGCTTTATTTGGCTGCTCTGCAATTTTCTTCAATACCAAACGGAAAGCTTTGATGAGAACCACTTGATCAGAACTGCACCATTCAAGTGCTAAACTTATTACTGGCGAAAGTTTTATATGAAGATTGAATGCCGATTCCCATTCCTGTTCATACTCCATGTGTTGACCAACTTGTCTAACTACAGCATCCATCCATTGCATACTACTAAGCAGCTGTAGAAGATGAGTAACTCCTTGCAAAAATCCTTTACGCAAGGGATCATCCCACTTTTCAGGCACTGCACTGAGCAAATATCTCAGATCAAACAAAATGTGCTGGGCACGTTTAAATGAAAGATGGGGTGTGTTTCTTTCAAATTCTAGTTTTCCATTTTCATTGCAACGCCTTGCACTTTCAGAATTGAATGTGTTGAATAATATCAACAAAGCATCGTGATGAGCAATGAGTAGGTGAGCTAAAGTGGGGACTGTAAAAAGTTGCACTGATAATGAGGCAATGGAATAAGAATGATCATGGTCATCACGAATGAAGTCTTTCAAAACTGTTCCATAATTATTCGTGAAAACGATGGCAAGAGCCTTTTTACTTTCATACTCTGTCAGCATACCAGAAATGAAGAGTCTGTGCCAACATGTTCTGGCTGATTTCCACAGTTTGTAGTCCCTAAGTAATATTCCTTTTACAATAGAGATCTCTGGGGGTTTTTCATACAGCGATACATCACTGAAAACTAGTCGAAAACCTTCACAATGACTGATGAATTGTTGAAGCCATCCTAAGAGTTTCATGGCAAATATTTCGTGAGATACTTTGTGTGCGTGTTCAACCAACACTTTCAGAGGCTTGCTACTATGCCTTGATGTGAATCTTTCAACTTCCAATTTGAGTTCATTGCAGTGTTGAAAGCCAGAACATTTTACAACAGCTCGTCCTTCCCTGTCTATACTTGTCACATACTCAATTGCATCTCTTTGTGAACATTTGATAACACGAGTCAAAGTTGCTATCACTTGATCAAATGTATGACTTTCATCATTGAATAGAACAGTGCAGTAAATATCGTTTGAAGCTAAAAGAGAGTCAGAATCTTCATTTGAATATTTGATACAAAGATCTGGGGGTGAGCTAGGACTGTGGTCCATTGAAAGAAGATCATAACAGTATTTCAAAACTGCTCTGAAGGTTATAGTTGCTCTTTCAATCATATCCTCTGGTAACTTGTTGGAGGGCGTATCATCTGATTCTACACCAGCCAAGTGAATTTTGCAGAACGGTTCTTTTTTCCAGGCTTCTTTATCTCCACAATCACAGCAACCTCCTCCGTTAGAGATACCCATTTTATACTTGTGATTTCGATGTTTCGATTGTTTGAAACAATCAACACATAGAACACAAGTTGAATCCATTCCACATTCTCTACAACTGTAGGTAGGTTCTCCATTTTTGAATACTCTTCCACATATAGATGGAGGCTTGTCATTTTGATTCAGTTGCTTTAGTACTTCTTGTGGGTTCCCATTGCAAATAAATTCTTCTAATGGATCAAAAAGAACCTGCTGGGCCTTCTTCTCATTAAAGATCCATTCCAAGCAATTATCAGTAGGTTCCAGTTTGTAAATTTTGGGAACCCACATTCGCCAATGATCTTTGAAATGAGTGTTGGATAAAACTCCATGACTCATCTTTTCCTGCCACACACTAACACATGATGGGGATGTAGTTTTGATGATGGGCATCGACATAGACAGTTCAACATCACTGATGTCATGCCCCTCTGCATCATCATTACTCATCTTGCTATGTTCATGTAAGACTATTTTCTCTGCACCTGAAAATAAAAGAATTCAATTGAAATATACACCATTAGAACCTACTTATTTTTCATAGTTGGCATTTTAGTTTTTTATAGCTCTGTTGAAGATATTTCAATGCAAACAAATGTATGGCCCTGACATAAAGAAAAAGGAGTAAGGCTTTTATCAACTGCGAAGAAACTTTAGAAATTCTCAAGAAAACGAGAGAGAGAGAAAAGGTCAAAGAATGGTTCAATGTATTTAGCAAGTGGGAAGCACATTGAATGGTTAGAGAAAGGAAAGTGATTGTGGCTCGACACAAAGGCAACTCATTGTCTCAAGAGCAATGACCTTCACAAGACAGATCTGAAAGATATCGTGTTTTTCTCAAATCTCCAATCTGCTACACTTGTAGGCACTGAGATTTTCAAGATGGAAAGCGATTTGTTGCAGGACTTCTGAAGTACTTAATGAGGTTGAAAGTTAGCTCGACCCAGTGTTGGGTGGGGGGAGGCCATGCAGGTAAACTGAGTGGCGCGTGAAAAAATTCAATGGGCTTGACGTAGTTCGAGAGAGATAAAAAATGACCGAGTCAAGTTTATTGGAATAGGACCAAACGTGGGCCTAAAAATAGCGAGTTCCAAAAGCAATGCGCTCACCGCAGCGAGGTGACGGAGCCAAAATCTAATAAAAAAAGCGAGTGACTGTTTCGAGGCGTAGCTGCGTCGACGGCTGAGCACTGCACTGCTCTGCGTGCACTCACGTCGCGGGGTTCAAGTGCTGCTCTCGCGAATGCACTCGTAGGTGGATGCGATGATTAATCCGACCAAATAACCAAATCGAGCGAGGCCAGCAGCCCTCCCCCCCGGTGCTGCTCTCTCCCAGGCCCCAGCTTCCTCACAGCGAGACAGAGAGAGCGAAAACAAAGGCTGCGGATGCAGACTCTCGCGGAAGCATCGTCAGTTTGCAGACAGCTTTCATCTATATATATATATAAGGTATGCTTGTGCCTCGCTCAGCTGAGCTCAAGCATGTGTGTATACCTGTATAGAAACTGCAGATAGGTTATATTTGCGCTCTCGAGGAAGCTGAAGCTGGGGAGGAGAGCCGTACGAGGTATAATAAGAGGCACCTCGTCTCGACAACGACGGACGAACTGCTCAGGGCTGCTGGCCCGAAACCCACCCGGGATAGGCTTGGAGCAGGAGTAGCAGCCGAAAAAATGCGCGTCATCGAACGCATGACGTTGTTGTCGCAACGATAATAACTCAATTTACTCACTGCGAGCATACAGCAGCTGCTGCAGCACGTCGCTGCTCGCGGCTGCGAGATCGTCTCCTCTCGTTTCGCACAAGGCTCAAAATGGCTCGTGCCCTCCCCCGTCTCCGTCTTTCTCTTTGGCCGATCAGCTCAATGCAGGTTCACCCGATAATGCTCTCCTCGTCGTCCGCGTCAGCTAATACTCGTCGCCTGTCGATGTACCATTGTTGTTCGTAGATTAGATGCATGCGTAGAACTATTTGGTACAGCAATCAATCGGGCAACATATTGTGGCAGCACGGGGAAAGTTATCTCGCCATCGCGAACTGACTGCGACGTCTGCGACTTATGAGCTGCACGCGCTGCACCGCGAGGCGAGGCGAGTGCGTGTATTGTGCGGTGTATTGTTTTGTTGTCTTCTCGCGCCTTGCGCGTGTTTTGCTCACTCACTCGATGGCAATAAATTATTATCAACAAATATGATGACCTCGCACTCTTGCGCTCCGTCTCAGATCTTGTCCTTTATGCAATTAATGAGAATGCACTTTAAAATATTCTCGCTTAAAAAACGCGCCCAAGCATTGGTTTTTCTTGCAATCAACCGAATGGTCCTCGATCTCAATACATTTTTCCACTTACATGTGTTACGCAATAAAGTTTCCACTCTCACTTTTGGAAGATGGGCCCTTTTCCACACGGATTTTTGACTTTTCCCCACGGATTGTGAAAAAATAGTATACGATACACGGCCGGGAATGTTGGAATTCGCATACTCGTGATAATTCCTCGTGAAAACATCACTCGTTATGCGAATTCCAACTTTACCGCCCTTGTATCGTAATGTACTATTATACTATTATAATGCGTTCGGCACGGCTAGCCCTCTCAGTAAAATCATGCAGTTGTTAGCTTCGGATCTATAAAGTGATCGAGCAGGAATATGTTTTTTTGACTCGATTCATTTGATTTCGGTGTGAATGAAAAATTCAAATAGTAAACTGTTTCCCGCTTATCAAATCTCGTTTCTGATTTGCCATCCAGGCAAGGAGTGGGGAGAACGGAGCAGCCGAAGTTTTTTTATGGAGGAACCTAACCTCAACAAGTTATTTCGATTTGTGTGTTTGTCTGCTGCTTGCTAAACCGAAACCAACGCATTTGGCAATTATTCTCCAACAACTTCGAGCGTGTCTGAATCTTATTTGCAAATAGAAGAGCATAAATTCACCAAAGACTTCTCAAGATGTTCAAAAAGTAATTGATATTTTCACAAGAACGCTTGAAATTTCAAAACGTCGTGAAAGCTGTTCACAACTCAACTATGCAATTGATTACCAGGCCTCTGTGAAGTTAATAAATCATGAATCTATTATTCGGTTACAGATTTGACGAAAAAGACAGTGTATCCAGTATACAACAATTGAAATCATCTGTTCAAAAAGGCATACGCTCAAAACTTCTTGATTCATATCCACATTTAGAAAAGTATATAGATCAAATCATTCCTAAAAAAGATTCATTTAGACTTGTCAAATGGTAAGTAAAGACAATGACTTCATTGGATATTGATTGTAAGTTGATAATTGATCCTTTCCATAGCCACGACCACATTGAAATTATGGTGAACAGTGCTGGAGAGCTTTTATTCTTTAGACAGCGAGAGGGCTCCTGGATGCCAACATTGAAACTCTTACACAAATGTAATTCTGCACATTGAAATTTTTTCTTTCATTCAAGAACTCACAGTCAATTTCTAAGAAATGTATTGCTCTTCTTTTCTAGATCCTTTCATACTCCCTCTACAGCAAGTGGACAGAGGTGCCATCAAATTTGTTCTAAGTGGTGCCAATATTATGTGTCCTGGATTAACATCAAAAGGAGCACGTATGACTCCAGCAGACAAGCAAACTGTTGTGGTATGCTTTCCCTGTTATCTACTATAGTGTCTGCTTAAACTGTTTTCGAATGATTCCATTTTTGACATTATTCTCACTTCTATACAATCATTTACCTTGTGCCAATAATATGAATGATCAGCTACTCCTTAGCCCAAGCTTGACAATTCCTCACTGATTAGCTGCTTCTTTAGTACTTCCATTCCTATTTGTCTTATCTTGCTGATAGAAAAAAAGCAGTAAATCATTTCTCAATTAAAATGCGCAGGCTGTGATGGCTGAGGGTAAGCAACATGCTCTGGCTGTGGGAATCACAACATTGTCAACCCAAGAAATGTAAGTCCTACTAAGCTCTCTTATTAATTTTTGAGAATACATATTTTTCATAGGTAAAATTTTCATCATGACTTTCCAGAGCTCAAGTGAACAAAGGGGTCGGTATAGAAAATTGCCACTATTTGAATGATGGATTGTGGCAGATGAAAGCTGTAAAGTGATGAACCAGTATTAGATTACTTGTTAATTAAGGATTGAATTAAAAATTTTTCTTTAAAAACTTGAGGTTTATTCTTGTCAAATCTTAGATAAAGTCGGTGAAAAGCATCGTCTCTATTTTACACAATTTATCAGCAAAAATAAGTCTTACATATTCATCAAAGTTGCTTAAAACTGATCATTTTGCTTACAGATATCAATTGCAATATACTCATGATCATATAGGACTAATATATAACGCGAACAAGAATCTTAGTAGATTCAAAAAATGGATAGTTATCCATAGAAAATGATACATATTTCATAAATCTGCATCACAATGATATTTATCTGTCGCTCAAAATTCTTCACATTTAAAAAATTCTACAAATCTTACTCAAACAAACGAATAAATTTCTTACACTGATTAGTTTACTTCATTTAGTCTCGTAATTGATGTTGATCATCAAGTTTACAAAAGATGTGACGGATCAGCTTAACCGGTGGACTTTGATTCAGGCTGAGAATCTTGGCTCTCAGCGCCAGTAGAACGATCACTATCGGCGTTATGCGGTGGAGGATAAGGTTGTGAGCCAGTGGGCTGCTCGGAAGCGTTTGAAGACTGTACATTACTGATAGATTGCGGATTGCCTGGTGGTCCAACTTCCGCGTGAGGGCTCTGCGGGTGATAATGAGGGCTATGAGGCCCGTGAGGGCTATGAGAGCCATGCTGATGTGGTCCACGTCCCATCGCCGCGTGCGGCGGATACTGAGAATAAGGTTGGTGATAGTAGGGATGGGAATATTGTCCGTAAGGTGGGTGATATTGTTGCTGCGGATAACCGTATGGTGGATGAGGTGGCCGAGGAGCAAGAGGCACATTCTGAGCGGTCTGCTGTCCCATCGGGGTTTGGTATTGCTGGGGGTATCCCATGCTGGGCGGCGGAGGGTGAACCGACGGAGCGCCCGGTGCAGCCTGGTGAGGAGGTATGGAATGTCCAGGATGAGGCATACCCGAGGGTGGCATTTGCTGATTTGCTACCGCATTCGCTGCTGCTACCGCGGCTGCGGCTACTGCTGCGGCTGCCGTAGTCGACGAACCTTGCGGCGTTTTGCCCGATTGAGGAGGTCCTATTCCAAATCATATCATGAAATTCATGTAATCATCTTCATATCTCCTAAATAAATTGAAGCTCATCTTCTAACCTGGGGGAACTGCTTGCTGATGCGGGTGTACCTGCTGCTGCGGATATGGCCCTCCTGATGGAGAGAATAATTTCTCGTTAACAAACAAAACCATCTACTCGAGAAAAAAATGCCATACAAAACCGTTGAGAGAATGAAAGATATTTTGAAAATTCAGCACACCTAGTGGCAGTTGAGGTTGCCCGGGCATCGGCGGTTGACCAGCCGCCTGTGGCTGTGGCTGTTGAGATGTCACCTGCGGTTGCTGCTGCTGCTGTTGTTGAGGCGGCTGCTGCTGCTGATGTTGAGGTTGTTGCTGCTGAGATTGCTGCTGCTGATGTTGAGGCTGTTGCTGCTGAGGTTGCTGTTGCTGGTGCTGAGGCTGTTGCTGCTGCTGATGCTGAGGTTGTTGCTGCTGAGGTTGCTGCTGCTGGTGCTGAGGTTGCTGCTGCTGTTGATGATGTTGCGGCGGCGAAGTCAGAGACTGCTGTTGATTCTGGGTGTCTGGAAAGAGAATTATTATACTTCAGTAGAAATATACGGAGGCAGTGCTAAGATTATTCATCACAAATAGGAATCAAGGCCAATGAAACAAATCCAATTTGAGACTACTGACCTTGTTGCTGGGGCGGCAGGGTGGGCTGCTGTCCGGGCCCTGAAAATCCAGTCAAGGGGGTGTTATATATCGCTATCGTCGAATTTTCGAACTTCTTCATGATATTTTGAGCTTTTGCGGACATGGAAGGCATTGCTGATCCTCTATGTTTCACGAACTCGATGATGCTTTGGATATCCGAGGTCATGGTGTCTACTGGCCTCTTTTCGAAGGGCTCAAGGGAATTTTAAGAACTTTTCAAGAATGAAATTTTGCAATTCAAGGATATACCAAATAATAAATTTTATATATTTTGCACATCCAAACGTTCGAGTCTAGGTATTGCCAATACTTCACCAGTGGAATAACAAATAAAAGTACGCAAAGAGATTCTTTTACAGAGATAATAATATTTGATCGAAAATAAGCGAGGAATATAAAAAAAATCCATTTCTCAAGACCATGTCGGAGTCGTGCAAATCGAAAAGGCTCGAAAGGTATTTTCATATTTCTCGGATACAAGTTCGGTTTGGGTCAAAATAAGAGTTGACGAATGTTCGTCATTGTCCAACTTGGTTTCGTCTTCACTTCTTCTGGCCTAAATCAAAATTGTATCCGAGAAATATGGAAACAACTTGAGTACTTTATTACACAGGTTGACACTCAACCTGTGTAATCAAGTACTCAAGTATAAAAAAGTACACTTTATATACTCGATATCAAGTTTTTTACAGATTTCTCGGTACTCTTGCGATTTTGGCAAGACCAAGATAAGATGCTACCAAGTTGACCAATGACAAATATTCGTCAACTTTTATTTTGACCTAAATCAAAAAAGGGTTCGAAAAATTTGGGAAAAACTTTTTGGACGTCGCGTGCACAGCTCCGACATGGCCTTAAGCAATTCAGTCAATCTTTCTTCTTCATATTTCAATGACTGCATCTCCTCTCTGTGAAACTGAGATATTCTCTCTTATTCGTCAAAAAGTTTATAGTAAAGTGTGAAAAGTCGGAAATGTTGGTAAGTATGTGATAGGGTTGATACTCCGACATCCTTTTGACAGTTGGCAACTCCATACAGCCATACTATAACACGAATCAAGAGGGTTGAGAAGTGGTAAAAGCTTGAAAAAGAACTTTGAAAGGGATTATGCACTGGATGCTAAAGAATCAAAATCTCATTGGCGTTCAAACAAATGATAACCTGCCCCCAAGAGAGGCTGGCTCTCTTTTACTCCCTAGTTGTGCAACGAATCATTTCAATGCGTTTTTCGTTTCAAATAAGATTTTCTATTAAAATCCTTCAATGTACTTCGCAACTGTACGCGGCTTCGAAGAGCAACGGCTGAGTTGGGGTTATTCACTTAAATCTGTGATTAACTCAGCCAATTAGCTGATATACCTTGACTCGCAGAGCCCAATCAAATATTCAAATTGACTTGGCATAGAATTCGTATCCAAAAAGAGGGGCAGACACGGCTCTGAAAACAATTGGATTCTGATTCTTGTTACTTTTAGTGAGAGAATACTGCAAGCTCGGTTTCTTATGAAATTACCATTCGACCTATAATTCCTTTCCAATCACCATGAAGTAGATTCAAGGTATGCAAGATGACCAACAAAAACGAAGGACATTCCAAGATTGGTGAGGTCTAGAGAAATTGTTGTAGACACCAAAAAAGTCCCACATACAAAGAAATTGTATGAAAGGAACAAATCAATCTTGCAATTCAACTCTGGGTAATCCAGTTCTATAGAAAAATTTTCTGAATATACCTGTAGATATCTGAGTTGGCTGAGTCTGCCCTGGTTGAGATTGCGGTTGAGCCGATCCCTGTGACGTCTGAGGAGGGATTTGGGAGTGGTGCTGTTGGGATGCAAGAGATTGCATCTGAGTAGGCAATTGCTGTTGCTGTGGGGATACTTGATGTTGTTGAGTCGGGGACTGCTGCTGCTGTTGTTGTTGCTGTTTTTGTTGCTGTTGTTGTTGCTGTTGTTGGTGTTGCTGCTGCTGTTGTTGCTGTTGCTGTGTAGCGCTCGGCGATGATTGAGGTGGCATTGGTTGCTGTGACGAAGGTAATTGTTGCTGTCCAGGGCCTAGAAAGGAAACAAAGTATTATAAGTTATTACAATGGGTTCTTTCTCTTTCCCTCTCTTTGCAATACGGTATACCAAGACCAAGTCATGATAAAGTGTTATTCAATCAATCAATCCCTCTGGATAATGTTTTCCACCTAGTACGCGGAAACACCACCTTTCCGCCCTCTCCGGATTGGAAGATTTGTTGTTTCCGCGCCCTTATGCGGAAAAATAGTATACGCACCTACCTCGCATGGATACTTTTGGTACAAGAGCTTTGTAGCCCTCAAGCCAAAATCGCCCATACGCACAGCGGTGTGTGATATGCTATTCATGACTGGGATGTGCAACAAATTTATAAGAATGTGAAACAAATATTCAGTCTATGACAAAATAAAATGATACACTTCTATTCTATACCTACGATACAATACAAATTACTTCTACAAAATGTTGAACTATTTAGGACACTTATTGAATGAATATATTATCAATACCTTGCGGTATTTGAGAGTGATGTTGGGGTAGATGATGGTGATAAAAAGGTCCTAAGGAACAGTGATAATACAATTTTAACCGATATTTTTGACACATTTTGATTGGTGTACTTGATGCGAATATTCAACGGACCTGGCATTTGCTGTTGCTGTGGGGGAATTGGCTGAGAGGGTAATTGCTGAGAAATTGGTTGTTGCAATGAAAACATTTGTTGTTGTTGAGATGCAAAAAAAGGTGAGTGATGGGGCGTCATTTGCTGTTGGCCAGGTGGGCCTACGTGATAATTTGGTGTCAATTATTTGGTTCAGTTTACTGATATCTATTCACATGTATATAAATGAGAATCAATTACCAGGAATGAGACCTTGATGTTGATTTGAGATCTGCTGTTGTGCATTTGGAGATTCTGTAAATCAATTTGGTCATGTTAATGGTTTTAGCAGGGCAAGGTCTATCATGAGCTTTGGATATTTCATGAATATGCGAGACTAACACTAATTCCATTTATATTCTTCAAAGAGAAGCACAAAAGTCCGTTCGAAAACGTTACAGAAGTACAGTTGAACAGGATAGTCATACCTTGGGCTTGTGGTGGTTGCATTTGCACATCATGTGATACTTGATGCCCTGACATAGGCTGACTGTGTGCTCCTGTAACAAGACAGCAGAAAGTACTTCAGCGTTACACCAGACTATGATCATGTATAGGTAATACACAGAACAGAATACCATGGCATAATCAAATTCACCTATCATTCAACTAGCAAGTGAGTATTATATACGGCAGAAATCGAACCATGATAATTTAGATCTCATACAAGTGACAGAACATTCAGTAAAATTTGTCAAGTTGGGCACTTCTCCAAGTTGAGCACTTTTTCGCGTGCATGAAAATGGATTAGCTCTTATGAAGATTATTGGGCACTTGCGTAAGTTGAACGCGTTCTGGTAACTTTCCCTTCACACAAAAAAATATGCAAATGAACCTCTGTATATTGGGCGGGAATTCGCGCGTGACACTTTACTTTCTTTTTCATATCAAGAAGTTAATGAATTTAATTGGATATCGGTTGATCGGCATCCTCTCTTTACGTTAGGATATCACCAATTGTAAATTCACAAATGAGTGAAAGAGAGTTTGATGAGAAGGGGATCGATAATATCGATCGATTTTCAAAATGATCAAATCTCTACCGCACTCTCGATCAAGTAATGCTGGCTAATTCATCAAAAATGCTTTTGGAGGTTGAAGATGGGATTCATCAGCAAATATCAAGGATGAAGCAGTCCAAAATCTGCCAAAATCAGTGGTTCCTTCTCTACTGAATCGTAACGACTCATGTGTCAAACTTCCGATCCAAGAGTGGATTCTTAAATTAATTTTCCTTCACGCGCACATTATTGAATCGTATATCAATTTCTCCATTCCTCATGACTAATCAAAATCATCTTTATGATAAAAAGTGACTAAACTGTTCATTTATGCTATCAACCAATATTTTGAGGGAAAAGTTGCATTTCGTTAAATAAAAATTTTTAATGTGAGTGTCTGTATGTTGAGTACATCCCAAGTTAAGTGACTTTTTCCGGGACCGACGACGTTACCCAACATAGACAAATTTATTGTTTCTTAAAATGATGAGTACTTTTTATGAATGAAATGAGTTTAGAAATCAGTGGTTGAATTAGAATTACCTGGAGGGATTTGAGGTCTTGATTGCATTGTTTGAGAAGGTGATTGTTGAGATGCTGCCTGTTGTTGAGGTGAGATAGGTTGTGGCGGGGGACCCAACTGCTGTTGTGATGGATTATGCTGTTGTGGAGGAGGCATTTGCTGCTGTTGTTGATTCACAGGAGCTGGTCACATAAATTGTTCCAAATTCGAAAAATTGAATATCAAGAAGTGTCTCGCGATTGGCGCTTATTCCGAACTAGTAATATTTTTAAGGTGTAGCTCAAGCTCCATTGGCACATTTTGGATAGATGCTGAACAACTGGACTGTAATCAGCGGAGGGGCAAGAAATTTTCGACAGCAATTCTTCGGCTCTTTGATAATAATGCTTGACCTAGTGGTTACTAAATTAGATTCCAGTCGTTTGTCAAATGTTGGGATAAGGTATGTTTTCATTATCGTCTAGCGAAGGTTGAGATTTCTCTAAACATTAAATTAATGCAACCACATTTCAAGGGAAGAGGGAAAAGATATCTTCCATGAAATATCACTGGCATTGGTAGGGGTGCATCTCTGAAAAGCTAATTTGGAAAATCTCATTTCGAAGTAGTGAGTTGGGGCTTATAAACTTGACTTCAAGTTAGCAAACAGGAAATCGTATATATGAGTGATTCCGCGAAAAGAGGGATTTTTTGGGACCAAAAATTCCGCGGGTGTGATTTGGGTCAAAAAATTATTTCATCCCCAAGTGAGTTGCGGGTAGTTTATAGTTGATTCTGACATGTTTGGGCATCAGAAACAAGTATCCAGAGGCCGAGGTGAATCTAAGGAAAAACTACGGTACATTTCAAGGTGGTTCACGCAGCAAGAGGAGATTTCGCCTCAAAAATGCTCCCAAGGCTCGGGAACTAATCGTAGACTCTTTTCCACACATATTTCGCTTAATGCCACCAAATACTACGAAAAAAATGCGTTTCACTAAGCGATACAGTATTCAGGGTAGCGGCATAGGTGTTAGTGACCTTGAATAGGCGCAGTACTGGTTTTTAGAGCGAAGACTGTGTTGTGGACAGGGGATGGAACTGACATTTTGATCCCTAATTCTCCAATGTAAAAAACACAGGCATAGAAAATGACTCGAAAATCAACTACAAAGTTGAATACCTATAGAATACTCACTAGATAATTTTAACCGCAATATATGCCAAAAACGCCATCATACACAAAAAAGTACGCGGCAGATTTGTTTATACGGACTGCCATAACTTGTTATGAGAACAAGTAGTCATCAAACGAACTTTTGGTATCCTTTGCTCATATAAATAGCAAGATATCAGAGTGATTTGTGAGTGATTCTAACTCACAGGTGGTTGGTATAATGGTTACCACGAATGTAGGGGTAAAAGTGATATT
>JAPYYZ010001853.1:0-14223 GCA_030522705.1 Eretmocerus eremicus | reverse complement strand
TTCTGAATTTTTTCAGATTTTTATGACACATATAACAAAAGTTATCACGAAATATTGGAAAACGTGCTTGTCCACATATGTGGACATGGGAAGTCAGCGGGTTAATACATCTCCTCTCCTACTACAATGGAGTGAAATTTCATTTATGGTCATCGATGCATCCGTTGTTTCCCAATAACTGGCCAAAAGTGAGACCCAGGTTGCAAATACAGACAGAGCAACTTACATTTGCTTGTTCCACGAGGCCCAGCGGTTCTCAGGAATTGATATCTCACTACATTAAGATTGTACAGGATAAATTTTGATGAGACCCATCATGTAATTTGTTCCATCCACATATTGCAAACCAAAGAAAAGTTATCCGCCCGTAACACGAATTGGCGCGTTCTCTGAGAATGACCCACGAAGGCGAATTCGAATGATGTCCGCTAAAAAAATGTTTCCTTCAAAATTGAAGAGAAGAGACTGACAATTCTAACACCACCATATGACTTTCAAGAATTCAAGAAATGATTGTTTTTCAAAAAAATAATTCTCCTTCAAGATCAAGGAGTCGGATCGAGGACTCGATAAGTACGTCAATGATTGTACAAAATTCGCATATCCCGCGTCCTGGTTTTCTATCTAATTCAAATTTCTGGACACGATGCAAAATTCTCTCTTATTTAAGAAAATATCAATCATTTAGAAATGTAAGGTATGTATACTAGGATGACCGGTATTTCCGAAACTTTTCTGATCGTTCCGGGCGCCCCCTGAATCTCTTTCATATGCCATAAAAGTAATTTAGAAATTTTTTGGGGATTTTTGGAAGGCTTTTTCCTAATTGTGCCTCTACAGACACCCTGTTTTCCACTTGAATAACATGGGACAATCCGTCTCAAATAGGACAATGAGTCTTAGAAAGCCGTTACGAGCTAAATAAATTACGGAAATATAAGTGATTATTTCCCACGCAAAATTTCACGCTGAATCCGAATCCGGCCTTAGATTTGCAGTAAATTGCGTTCTAAGTGCCCTATATTGAAATTTTCAATCATTTCAAGTACTTGCGGTAATTGTTAGTTAGCTCATTTGCGCACGATTTTAGAGCCATGTAACCTAGCGCAATCGGTAGCTGATAAAATTTCCTTTTAAATGACCCCTTACAGAAGTCGATTCGGTGCATTCGCGTCGAAGATAGAGCTATTTGGAGAAAGATGGAGAAACACGTCAGATTTGGAGATGATTACCTGACTCGGTACCTGATACTCCAAATTGCCATCTGACACTTCAATCCTGGCTAGTTTCTTCTCGTTCCACGGAGTAGCTCTCTTCGGCTTGAATGCACCAAATCGATTTCTGTGAGGGGTCATTTGAAAAGAAATTTCAACAGCTATCTATGGCGCCTGGTAACAAGACCCCAAGTGAGGTAATTAGCAATTACCGCGAGTACTTGGAATAATTAAAAATTGCAATTTAGAGTACTTGGTACGCAATTTATAGCATATCTGAGGCCGGATTCGGATTCAGCGTGAAACTTTGCATGGTAAATAATATCTTTGGATATTTCAGTGGTTTATTCGGCTCGTAACGGGTCGCTAAAACGCATTGTCCGATTTTAGACGGATTATCTCATATTGATCAAATGGAAAACATGGTACCTGTGTCGGCACTACTAGGAAGCTTTCAAAAAATCCTCAAGAAATTTCTAAGTTACTTTTTCGGCATATGAGAGAGATTTAGGGAGCACCCGTAACGATCATAAAAGTTTGGGGAATTACGGACACCTTAATGTACACCTTTTAAGGCCCGGTTAAGCTTAGGGTAGCTCTAACTCTTCCATACTTTAATATTTTTTCAACGTACCTTAGCTTATATTGAATCTCATTTCAAGACCTTTCAGATAAGCCGAAGTACGTCTAATTCCAAGCAAATAGAGCCGAGTTATTTTAGATCTATGAAAGCAAAATTTTTCACGAGGTCGCAAGAGTGCCCACCCTTACATTCAATTCATTACCTTGTGGCATTTGAGTGGGGTGAGCAGGATGTATTTGTTGTGGGTGCAGCTGTTGTTGTTGTGGTGGTGGTTGTTGCTGATTGTACGTTAATAACTGAGGTGGTTGGGCAGCTGGCCCTGAAAACGAATGTACAAGAGTCGCTTAGTCAAATTATTTCCAAGCCGTTGCAGAGATATTCACTCACCTGAAGGTACTGGTTGTGGGCCAGGAACCTGTGATGAATTTTGAACAGGTTCGGATATTTGGTTGTCATTTACTTGATTAGGGGAACTGACAGATTTTTCTGGGGAATTTATATTGTTTTGTACGGGAGCATCTACTTTAGACTCAGAACTGGGAGGCGAAGGTGTCCCTTTCTTGGAATCTGGCAATTTATCAACTTCCATTTTCTTTTGTTCGGCATTTTCATTCTCAGGCGCCTATAACGTATTGATCCATGAACAACGGAAATATAAAATTGATTGTGTTGATAAAAAGAAGTGAGAAATGTCCGTACTTCAGAGGATGATTCTTCATTTACAGCTGCGGGAGTCGAAGTAGGAGTCGAGTTAGGCGTCGATTCGGAGGAGGGTGGACCCTCTGTACGGTTTTCATCCGACCCCCTAAGTCGATCTCGTCTTAATAGTTCGTACTGCCGTTCAATCATTTTGGAGAAAATTTCTTCATCAACTGCTGGCTTACAATGCTGAAACATGAATTCAAATCGGTAATAATTTTCACCATATTCGTCCGTACCGTGTAAAGACAGCTTACTCTCTTCAGTTCCTCTTGAAACGCTTCGCTAGTTTCGATGAATTTCCGTTTCTTGGCTTCAAATTTTTCTTCAATTTGCTGTAACTCAGCCTCTAACTTTTTCTGTTGCAGGGTTAAAAATGACCAGGCATGAGAAATGTGAATATGTAATTGAATGGATAAAAAAGTATAGGACAAACCTGGTGCATTGTTAAGGACTGCACCTGCCTTCGTAGGATTGTCATTCTTTGAGTAGTGACAACTGATCTCACATCAGGGACAACAGTGTCGCTAAATATTTCGTTAATCAAGCGATGATTCCTCAAGTATCGCTTATAAGCAACTTTTTTAACAGAGCATCCATCATCTTGATCTGCAAGACATAAAAGAGTCTACTTAATTCTTATTATTGGGGCTCATGCTAAATTGATGATCTCTACACTCACCATCTTCATCCTCAGCTGGTAAAATATCTATTCTGCGGTCTTGAGCAGTTTGAGTCTTGCTACTACCAGATGACCTTTCATGGGTTTCTCGCTCATCAGTATTTTGTTGGGCTGCACACAATGCTGTATTGGATATTAAATGTGGTGAAATTATTTTGGGTCCAATTTCTTAATGGGAGTGGACACAGATTTCATAATAGGTAATACACAACAAACTCAATGGAAATGATGGGAGATTGTAGGTGCAATTCGGTAAAATTAAATAAGATAAAAATGAGGAAAGGAATGGAAGTAGTAAGAGAAACATGGTACCTGATTTCCCGCGGTTCTTGGCTGCAATGTATGCCAAATATGCTGGAGAATTGTGATATGTTTTCATACTTTTTTCATATTCAACCTGAAACAATTTGATCTCATGAAATTTGCTTTTGCACTGCTTGGTATGTATACCAAGGACCACAGAAAAGCTCCTTATTTTGAAAATCTGGCAGTGACAAAATTACCTTTTCTGCTTCATACTCTTCTACAAATTCAGTTTTTTCTTCCTCTGGCAAATCTCTCCACATCTGCCCAATTATTTTGCCTATCTCCCAAAGTTTCAGTTCAGGATTTTGAGCTTTCACTTGATCCCAAACTTTTCTGCTATATCTCATGTAGGGCATGAGAGGTTTTTCAGGAGGTTTTGGAGGTTTTGGCAGTCGAGAATCAGCCTGAAATGAACATATGTGCTATGGTAACTTTTTCAGGTTTCTACGGAACATTCCATTTCCTTTGATTAATTATGAGTTCTTACTGCAGTATTCTTTCCAACTTTTTGTGGCACAAATCCAGGGTGTCCATGGGGCGTTTGTATGAAAGGATTCTGATCTTTCTGTAATTATATCATTTGAATGTAGCTGAGAGGTATAGCTAGGGAGTTAAATCAGAAAATGAAGATGTAATTGGCTTACATTTGATCCAGAAGAACCTCCAGAGGCACGAATTCTCTCTAAAGAAGGGGAGTAATACTCAATTTTACAAATGTTTCAGATTACTAGAAGTACAAGGAGTAAAGTACAAGAAGTAAGGTGTTTCGGATTGAACAACAGACTCACGGTTTGGGGGAGTAACGATGTTGGCAGTGGCCATTGCCACTTGTTTATAGTTGGCTGGCAAGGCCATGTCGACGGAACCTGTGATTGTCCAGCTCCTGTTTGATCAAACCTTTCTAGGTATTGCTCACATGGAGCCCTTCCATCGAGGTAGGCTATTTGAGCGGCCAAACGAGGTTGGAGAGGAGGGACGCTACGTATTCATATATGTGAGGCGAATGCGGCGGATTTTTATCGGAGCAAGCTTTTACTTCAGCTTATATATGATCCAAAAATTGAATTCGTACAAGTCCACAACAATATTTCTCCGAACTTTTCTTCAAGATGAAATCACTCATTAAACAACACTATACAAGCAGAAACCAAGGGAAATTGAGGTAAACCGTGATAATCGGCGCGGGTTACCGGGTCTTGAAAATGTAAATCCGGAACTACCTGAAGTCTACTGCAACTGTCCAAATGGAACGCCTAGTGGGAACGCCTGATCAATCCCATGAAGTTGTTTGGTATCGAAGTATCTTCTGTTCGACCTCTCGAACTATCGAGTAATTTTGTGGCGCCAATTTCAAACTGATTCCTTGTTGGCAGCTGTGCGTATGGGGTGAATCGACTAAAAATGTATGATGAATCATTCAGCAAGTATTTTGTCCTTCATTCAAAACATTTTCATCCAATTTCTCAATTATTCATTATTAATATCATTCGGATGTAATTGAATATTTCTCAACGTTTCGGGGACATTCTGGGCTCATTTTTAATCTTGTTCCGATGAGCTGAGATATGTTCGATCTCGGTCTAATAAAGCCGAGTTATTACAAATTATTCAGAGTCTGGAGAGAATTTCTCAAGCCCCCTAATTCTTTGATGAGTTCCCGAACACATTTTTGGCCTGGATAAGTTTCGCTTCTTCAAATCCGTTTACTTATGTTCAACAACTTTAAGTGAAAAGTGGAGGAAAATAAACAGACAGCGAATCCAGAATCCAGAGTTAGACCTATGATGGAGTCACTTATCCACGTGGATTTCCCTGTGCTTCCCAGTTCCCACTAAAAACTTTCAATATTCAGTTTCCATTTCCGGTGGAAATTTTCCACCCAATGCCCCAATGTCAATATTGTCAATCGCGAATCTCTCATAGGGAATAGGGATCGAATAAGGGAAGGGAAGGGATCCGAAAAGGGCAGAAGAGAAGGAAAGGGCTTCGGTCGCGCCTGCGCACTCTGCATTTAGCCGCCGGCCTCGGCGGAAACGTCGATAACTCGGCCATTTCGTCCTCGTCTGTGGAGCTGGTAAGTTCGCCCCTGTGCCTCCTCTTGCCTGTTCTCTCGTGGCAGTTCTTTTCTGTCTGATCATTGATTTTCCACGCAGTGACAGCTTCACGCTGCATTCTCTGATTTTTTCCATATTTGTTACCTATCATTGGAGCTAATTGTCACTTTTCTCCGCTCCGCAGACAACTTTGTGTCGTTCACCGTTGTCGCAACGAGGCCACCAAGCAACGTCACTGCAACGTCATCGATAATCCAAGTTTTGCTCCAGACAGATCGAAAGTCACTTGCTGATTCTTGAAAAATGTAAGTACCTGAACATTTTAGACTTAAATTGTGATAATCTATGATCGCCCCAATATTCAATACCGCTGCAAGCCGGTCATTATCCGCGGCTTTGGCTCCGCGCGGCCCTCGTTATGTGAGCATATCGTACGGGACGGCAGCCATGATGGCTTCTCGGCTTGTCGGAGCAAATCCTGCATAAAATTCCTCGCTCCGAATATCGTTGGAATTGCCAGGCAAATACGCTCGAAGTAAGAGGCTCCGACTGAAATTTTCGAGTCATTTTTTAGTTCTCTTGGACTTGATGACGTTTTACGTTGATCCTGTACTTGATGTGACGCGAAAATATGAGTCCTCCTATTTTGGCATGACTCCATTTTGTTCATCGATGGAGCATGAATGCTTGTGGGAGGTAGATAGAAAGTGAGCTTCTGCCTTCGGTGTCCACACGTTTCAATGTCTGGATCCTATATTCTCAAAGTTCACGACAACTCTCCGTCTGAAAATGTTGAAGTGATGGCGAAATCGATTTCATATCACGCATCGCTTCTGATCGATAACCACGTTTAGAACTCACCTTTTCATTAAGATTAGTATCTAGTTTCGAGGCCGAACTCATTTACATTATCTCACTTCTTGGAAATTATTCATCTTGCTCATATGTTGCAGGACTTACGGTGGAAACAGCGGAGGCATGGGTGGCTATCGTAGCGGCGGTGGTGGTGACGGAGGAAATCGAGGCTCGGGTAGTGGCGGTGGCCCCATGCGTAACAATTTTGGCTCTGGATCGGGAGGCTCTCGTTTCGGGGGTGGCGGCCGTTTCGGCTCCACTGGAATGGGAGGCGGATCTTTTGGACGAGGTGGACAATCCCGTAACCAGAATGCTGGAGGCTCTCTGAGGAAACCCAACTGGGATCATGAGGACCTCCGCCCATTCAAGAAAGATTTCTATGTTCCTCATCCCAATGTTTCCAATCGCCACCCGGGTGATGTGAACCAGTACAGAGAACTCAACAAGATAACTTTGAAGGGTGATCGAGTGCCCAATGCTATTACATCTTTTGAAGAGGGAAACTTCCCTGACTACGTCATGAAAGGTATGTTATCTGGACTGGATGTCAGTAACTGTAAGCATATTTATTCATCTTCTTTTTCTGTATTTCAGAAATAAAGAGACAAGGCTACAGCCAACCAACTCCAATTCAAGCCCAAGGTTGGCCAATTGCCATGTCTGGTAAAAACATGGTTGGCATTGCTCAAACTGGATCCGGCAAAACTCTGGCCTATACCCTGCCTGCCATAGTTCACATCAACAATCAACAACCACTCAACCGCGGCGATGGCCCAATTGCTCTAATTCTTGCCCCTACGAGAGAGTTGGCTCAGCAAATTCAAACTGTGGCAAACGAGTTCGGCTCATCATCTTATGTGAGAAACACATGTGTTTTTGGAGGTGCTCCCAAGGGTGGACAAGCCCGAGATCTCGAACGAGGAGTTGAGATAGTCATTGCCACCCCGGGACGGCTCATTGATTTCCTTGAACGAGGCACAACCAATCTCCGTAGATGCACTTACTTGGTTCTTGATGAAGCTGACAGGATGTTGGACATGGGTTTTGAACCTCAAATCAGGAAAATTATTGAGCAGATCAGACCTGACAGGCAGGTTCTCATGTGGTCTGCCACATGGCCTAAAGAAGTGAGACAGCTAGCTGAAGAGTATCTTGTTGATTACACTCAACTCAATATTGGTTCACTGCAACTGGCTGCCAACCATAACATCCTCCAAATTATTGATGTATGCCAAGAACATGAAAAAGAGTCAAAGTAAGTAATTCGCCCGAAGTGATGGGCATATTTTGTACTTCTCATGATGACAATTATTCAAGACCCAACATGATTTTACTCCAATCAACCCTCTGAGAAGAACTGATTGTCACTGTAACATTTTTTTTACAATGATGTAGTAGAACATCTAATGTAAATCAAATGACTTCCCTTCAGGTTAGGGAGATTGCTCCAGGAAATCGGCAACGCCAATGATGATGGTGGCAAAACTATCATCTTTGTTGAAACTAAGAAGAAAGTGGAGTCAATTACAAGGAATATCCGACAGTACGGGTGGCCGGCCGTGTGTATGCACGGTGACAAATCACAGCAAGAAAGAGATTATGTTTTGAGAGGTATAGACAGTTCAAGTTTTGTAAAATTTGAATATAGTTGATTGCATCCCAACAGTCGCTACATTTTAACTCTTCATGCCTAATGTAAATCAAGCAACGTGGCGTGCGTGAATAGCAATTTATACTACATTTTTCGGCACTCCTGCTTTCAATTGATGAAGTTTTACCTTTGTTGAGCTTTATTTCCAACTTTTAGATCTATGAATCACCTGTCATCGATCTTTTGATTTTCGAGTTGACTCAATTAAATATATTCAATTTCAACTTTTCAGAATTCAGGAACAGGAAAGGCTCAATATTGGTAGCAACAGACGTTGCTGCACGTGGACTAGGTACGTAAAATCTCATGAAAGGTGTATTCTTCCGGAATTTTGGCAAAATCTCTGTCAACGTATTGAGATTTCTTTTCTAAAGTTGGGCTGGGTGGCGATGTAGCACAGACTGGTTATATAGAACGATGCTTTGCTCATACAAGATTTTAGTCAATCATGAATGACGATGCCTTGGGTGGTCTAGCTGTAGATGGGATTTCGTCAGATAATTTTTGTCCCTCCTGACTCGGGCTTGTTTTATTGAACCACGGTCAATTTGAGGATTCTTATTGAGAGGTACATTCCTACTTTATGCTGTAACTCCGACTTGGAACCTTGCTTTTCTGAACCCAAAGGAAAGAATCTGTTTAAAACTGTCATTGCCGTTATGTCAGGTTGAAACCATTAGAGCTATGTCTGAGTTGTGGAGGGGATGACGAAACCATCACATGTTCCAAGTGCCAAGTATTTGTCCCTATTTAATGAATAATGGAGGTCTCAAACTTGATTGTAGCACAACCATTTTGTATTGATATCCCGATCTCTGACTACTTTTCTTCTTTTTATGATTAGTCTCTGAACGTTAAATGCTGCTGCCCATGTGATTGTGTGAGAAAATTGATTTACTATTAAGGTAGCCTTGAATCTTTCAATTATTTATTTTCACTGTACCAATTAGGGTCTTGTATTTTGACCAGGATCATTTTTCTTGACAAGTGACTTTCATGCGTTGACAAGTTTATTCTCACGGATTTGTAATTATTCCAGCTCTGATACTGATCATGTTCAGCATGGTCCTCGTTGGATAATTGGGTACAACTAACTCTTGCAAAAGATGTAATCTTTTCAGATGAGTTTTTTTCTCGTTTTTGTTATAACCTCTAGCTGTACTTGATGCATCATGAAATAGGGTAAAGCAATTTGATTTGACCACTTGGTTCCTCACATTCTAATAAATCCAAGGGCTTTAATTTCCAATGGAACGTGTTACATCTGGGACAGATCAACATGTGCTAATGAGATTGAGCAGTATTATTGTATTTAAAACGGACATCCGGGGAACTTGGTTCATAGCAGGCCAAAGAAATTGTTGATTCTCCATGAGCATGTTGAAAAATATTTTAATCAGTCTGGTTGTCTTTTGTTTCAGAGGCACATGTTGCACAGAATATGATGAGTGTGCGATGAGCTAACTATTTATGATGAAAAGGATTGAATTAAACCATGGCTCACTCACAGTCTGTGCTATTGATAAAAGAAAAGGTGCGCGAGATCACTTTTTTAAAGGTGTTCATCGTAGCACCACTAATGTGCCTCTGTGTACGCCTTTGTACCACAAGTTTCTTCAAAGAATAAATCAAGTATTTGAAGAGGTGGTGCTCAGGTTGTATCGCCTTGGGAGGTTGGCTTCTGGTTTTACTTAACAACATCACTCCATAGCCAATGCTTCCCACCAGTGCGAGACAACAATCTATTTGATTTAGCTACCATCGCTACTCATTGGAATATATGTAATCTGGATAATCACGAACTTGCATTCAAGAGCACTTGTTTGTAATGCAATGTTCAACATTCATGGTTTGTATTTTAATTTTTCGATGCGGTTATTCACAACGCTTTTCAAATCAATTGACAAAATTTATGACCAACATGTTTCAGTCGATAAGTACATTTTTCATCTTTTTCTCTCATATCGATACATTGAATATGTTTTTCTTGAAATATTTCATTTCGTTCCTCAGCAGTACTCTGAATACAGTATCTCAATAACTTAACAATTCTCTACATTTCTGATCTCTCAATTCTTTACTTTCTCGTTCGTTTCGGCGATTCTTCAACACTATTTTGATTTATAATTCGTCATACTAATAGACTTTTTTTTCTAGACGTTGATGACGTCAAATACGTCATAAACTTTGACTATCCTACTTCGTCTGAAGATTACATTCACCGAATAGGCAGAACTGGCCGTAGTCAAACTACTGGCACCAGTTATGCTTTCTTTACCCCGCAAAATGGACGCCAGGCAAAAGATCTCATCAATGTACTGCGGGAAGCCAATCAAAACATAAATCCTAAGCTCTCTGAGTTGGCAATGAAAGGAGGCAGCAGTTTCGGTGGAGGACGCAGTAAGTATTTTCTGAAAAGAGTCCTTCGAAATTTGTAGAATTTGTTTCTTACTCAATGGACTCTTTCTTTGAATAGATCGGTGGGGATACCAATCCAGAGGACGAGAGAACTCCTTTGCAGGCACACACAAGAGATTTGACGCAGGCAGGAGCAATGGATATAACAATTACAGTTAAATTATCTTAATTAGGTTTAAATGCACTACTCAGCAAAAGTAAATTGCTGGAACTCGCGTCTATTTATTTGTCTTCTACTGTGATTAGTGAGAAATCTGAATGGTTTGTACGTTTAAATATGTCAGTATCATATCACTTGAGTCACTATCGCGATCAGTCGGAAGAGTTATCACGTTTTAAGTTTTGTAAGTATGTGGGAAGTTTCTTCAATAGAACATTCTATAAATTATTTTCAAATTGAAAACTGTAAGTAGATTTTCTGAGTCCTTGTAAAGACCAGAGCACTAACTAGAGATTTTTCGGCGATAACGTAGAGCTCACTCGCAAAGGCAAGTGATGAAGTGATGAATACGGTGTGGAACGTATTCAAACAGTGCTATGGTCGTCTCAAAGTTGAACGGCGTTATCGTTTGCAATCTTGAAAAATTGATTTGTTCAATTTTACACTGCAGAGTACAAATCTTGAAGCATAATTTACGTCAAATTCAGATGTAGATGAGCAGACCATTCTCTTATATGGTATCCATTCCAATCTCACAACTTCATACTCGCGATTAGTAGGGATTATACCCGTCATAGTAATGAACTGTGTTGATGTACTACTGATATGAGTTGGTTGAAGTCACTCCTTGTATAAAGTTTTTTAAATATTGCTATCATGTATACTGTGACACTTTGTGCTTAGCACATACATGTTGTTCACTCTACGTCTCCTGAGTGGCAATAAAATAGATAGAAAGAGAAGTAAAATTTTGTATCTCTTCACACCTCAAACACTTCCTGTGAACTAGAAGTATTCTGGAGATGGACACGAACAAATTTTCTTACAGTGATTTTCTATGAATTCGTTTTGCAACTAATATCACAACGTGGCTGGGCTATCCTTGAATGACTCCAGTTTTGATGAAACTGACTCTGGATTGTGTTATGAGCAGAGCAACTCTGTAGTGCCATGCCAATACTTGTTCCAATGCGATAATCCTCATATACGCAGTGTCTATTAAAGTTGCAGAGATGAGTGTTGGAACTCTTCATAATTCTTCTTTGTAAATTATTTCGAAGTCTACTTGCTCTGCACGTAGCATATCTCGGAAACTAGAATGGCTGAGGCGTCGACACATGTCGATTCCCAATGTTACATACGGTAAATTTTAAAAACCACCCATGAAAAGGGTCATCGGTTTTAGTGCCGCCAGTCAAGTCTCTCGGACGGTCAAAGTGGTTGACCTGTACTCACCATTGGACAGAGAAGTCAAGCTGTATAAGAAAAATATATCAAATTTGTTGGCCAGGTTCATGCCACATGGGTGTAGGGTGTAGACTGTATACCGTACCGGCGCGCGGCAAGAGGCGGTATCCTTACAAAAGAATCATCGAGAATATTTTCACGGCAATATTTATTTACCCATTTGGCGTCGAAACTTTCAATGGCTTTCAACAAACAGTGACTGCGATTTTCGGTTTCGAAATCAAATGATACCTTTTTCGTCAACTAATGCAGCTATAGCAGGTGCATGTTAACCTTCAAATCGAAGGAGCGATCCACAACACTTCCTTATCGTGGGTTGCAAGCTCAAAATATTTTGGCCTAGATGTTTTGCGTGTAAAATTTTTTGTAAGTATTTTTCTAGGAGTTGGGCATTATATACTACAATTGGAAATACTGTATGTCTACATTTTGCGAATGTTATTTTTTAGATCTGAATTCACTGGAGATGCGGTGCCCTCATGAATTTGTTATCACTAGTGACAGCTCCGCTGCAAATTGGAGTGCAGCATCTTGGGATCCTCGTTCTGGATCCCTGCTCTCGACATACAAACATGCCAGTGCTGTTGGACATCACTCTCTGCAACTATTGAGTGATTCTTATATGATTGCTGCAAATGCCACAAAACCCATTCTCCACCTATGGCCTCTGAACAGTCAAACACCTGTTGCCAATTTGAGGCTCAGTACACCAGGAAGAGTGACAGCCCTAGCTTGCACACCTAGTGGATCATTCATAGCAGCAGCAATAAGTGAAAAAGTCTATTTATGGCAGTCTTGTAATGGCCAATTGATAAACTCGTTTGCCAGACATTATCAAGCAATTACTTGTTTGATATTCAATGAGGATGGATCTTGTTTAGCTAGTGGTGGTGAAGATGGTCTCATCTTTGTTTGGTCATTGAGTCAGTTAGCTAATCAGAAAGAGTTGAATCCACTCAGTTCCTTCTCCCATCATTCATTGCCTGTAAAGGATCTTTGCTTTGGTAAAATTGGAGGCTTTGGTCGTTTGTACTCTGTTTCGTTAGATAGATCGGCAAGGATCTATGATGTACATTTAGGTGTCTTACTTCTTACACTTGTATTTGATGTCCCTCTTTTGTCAGTATGTACAGATACTTTGGAAAATGAGCTCTTTGTTGGCTCCTCCACGGGAATAGTCATGAAGTGTAATCTGCGTGATCCTCCTAGAGGTGTAGAACATCATCTTTCTCTGAATGAAAACAAGAAGCTTTCAACTTTCAAGGGTCATGAAAGTGGAGTCACATGCTTATCAGTATCTGTCGATTGTATCACTTTGTTGACGGGCTCCACAGATGGTATGGTGCATCTGTGGGATATTCCAAGCTGTCAAATTATTATCACCTTGAAGCATAAGGCTCCGATTGTTTGTGCATTCTTTGCTACAGCCTACAGGAATTTTGTAACAGATGCTCTCAAGTCCAGTTTACATGTGCGGCCACTACAAAGAGTGTCCAATACGGAGAGTAAAGGTATTTTCGTTGAAGCTTGTCAACAAATTGAAGATGAATCTTGGATTTTAGATTTTGATCACATACCAAAATCTGTGAGAATCGCGAATCAGGAGCACTCAGTCGAGGATAGGAAAAAACTTGAAGAGGCAGAAACTGAAATGAAACGGTTATTGAAGATTAATCAGGAGTTGTATCGTTACAGTTTGAAAAATATTTTGAGAAGTGATACAGATTAGTTTGGGATGTAAATAAAGGTTAGTGGATTTAATGACTACTTCAACATGTATTTGCATTATTAAGTAGAATATTTGTAGATAAGAAATTAATTTCCGAAAGAGAAGTCACAATCGCCATGTAGTTGAAATATGAAATGCTCAAGAATAAGGTATCACTTGTACTTGTCTTTAATGAAAGAATCAAGGATTGTGATATGGATGGACTTCATATTTTTGTAAATATATTTTCAATTTTCATAACTCAAATTATCAATAAGACAAGTTTATATGACTAAATCTTGAGAAAACATCATTTGATATTAATTTCAACTAATTTAGTATATAAATAAGTTGTGAGAAAAAAGTAAGAAGTTTGATGTTCCCAGAATTTTTAATACAAAGTTTTACCGCTTTGAGAGTATTTTTTCATTAATAGCCAATGCAATTTCCCTCAAAATATCCGCTCTTCGAAGTTTATTGATGGAATAGATTCGGTTCTTAAGGTCATGTCGGAGCCGTGCAAGCGTCTGCCGCACAAAAGGCGTTCCCAGATTTATCAAATCCCTTAGCGATTTGGATCAAAAGAGGAGACGACTGTTCTATATACTCGAGTCTAGTGTCTATAGAGGAGTCTATAGAGGAGTA
>JAPYYZ010001852.1:0-14981 GCA_030522705.1 Eretmocerus eremicus | reverse complement strand
TCTAATAGGCCCTCTGTTCCGAGATACAGCCAGGGACATTAGCATTGCGGGTATACCTATATCTGTGACTTTTTAACACGGGCCTATATGGACAACGCTCATGTCCATAGCTGTATCTCGGAACAGAGGGCCTATTAGACTGAGCCCTCTGGGATATCTTCATTTCTCACCAAAACAAGATGATTCCCAGAGTTTGGGCCAAATCCGTGATCCGCGAGGTTGATACTCCCCTTGTAAGACTCTAGTTTTTTTTTGCAAAATAGCGTCAGAGTCGAAATTTTGCACGCGGTGGCCGCCGCCCGGACTATTTTCTCTGACAGGTCCTTGAGTCTCACGATTGACGTTTCCTAAGTGTAATCAATTTGCAGCTTGAGATTACTCTGCAGATTGAGAAATTGTGCGTTGCATCCAAGATATTTTGTCCAACAGATCCAAGATGGAAGTTTCGGAAGGAGTTTCGATTGTTCCAAGTATTCCTCCGCGGTTGAAAAAGTACCTCGTCGTGAATATTATATCTTGCGATTTCACCTCGGACTTCACTCTCTCACGCCTATTTTGATGACAAGCCCTCACACCTATCCGCTACAGTCGTATAATAAGGCTAGAACTACTGTAAGAAATCTATGGGACTCGAGTCGCTCCAATTTATGCGAAAATTTAGTTGGAAGGGCAGCCCAATAATCAACAAGTTGGCGAATTTGGTTGGAACTTCGCATGGAAGAATTTACAGTCGAGTCGCCGAGCTCATGGGGGAATATGACTGGTTCGGGTAGGGATATATTTATCCCAGGAAGATCGAGTCATCTCACTCGCTCTCGACTCTGCGCAGTGCGTGTTCTGAAAATCTCGGTAGCCGCGAGCTCGCGCGCACGCACGGCAGCTATTGCGCGCAGCAGCTCGTGTCGCGCAGCGGTGCAGCGAACGATAAGCTGGAACGCGTCACGTGCGTCGGAATAATTAAGCGTGAGATTCGCAGAGGCCGCGCAGCAGCTGTCAAAGCTATCAGATGCGAGTCTCGTTGCAATCTTGCGGGGCCTTCGCCCCCTTTTCCTCCTCTGCCGCGTCCGCGCACGCACTTTTCGCATAAAACGGGAGGCTTTCACGTGACGCGGCCGTGCACTCACCTGTTGTCGCTTGCGCAGCCGAAAAGCCCGTTTAATGCACCTTTTCGTTGCTGCGCTGCCGCGGGGGATCTCGATAAGAGCGAGCCGCACGCGAGAGAAGAGATTGATGACGGAGCGGGGCTCATTATACGCGCTCGCCGCGCGGCCAGCCCCCTCTGTCTTTCTCTCTCCTCTGAAGAAGCGGAGATTCAGCGACAACGATTTTCGCATGCCTAATTGCTCGCCAGGCATCCCTTTGCCCCCGCATGGGAAATCGCGGGGGAGATAGTGCGCAGGTGCTCGGGAAACCTCGGCCAAGAAGAGCATGGGCTATATTCCAAGAATGAGATGGGCTCGTGCGAATGGGGCGGCGCATTGACTGATGGCGCAGCGAGGACGCTGAGATGGTTCCGGTGGAACATCGAGTGGTAAGAGACTGTAAATGAAATGAGGAGTTTTGTGCGTGCAGAAGACTAGGGGACGCGTGCGTGGACCAACGGATTTGGATAACAACTTGTTTCTGTTATCCCGGAAAAGGCGAGATGCTCATCAGGTACTGTCGAGGTCTCGTCGAGAATCACACCTTGAACAAGTTCTAGGCTGATGATTGGGGATGACCAACATCATCTCAAAAATCTTGAAAAGGCAGAGTAGATCTCTAAAGCAAATCTCCTTATCAGGGTGCTGCAAAATGAATTAGTCTAAAATTATACCAAAATCAGATGTCAAATCATAGTTTATAGTTTTGAATCCAATTTTAGATAGAATTCTTCAAGTCTCGGTCATCATTGTCATGCTCGTCATCATATCAGTTCGAGGAACCCCTAAACTCTAGGTCGATTGTCCGACGAAATTCAAAAGTAAGCCTCTATAATGATGGACCTGTCAAACGATTCACCCATAACCTCACCATTTAATGATAGTTCTCGATTTAGCAAGTCGAAAAAATGTTTGATTACAATAACTCTTAATCAAATGCCTTCGACACTGAACATTGTTGACTGGAAACCGAGGCTGGAAGTCATTACAGCCACTGAAAATAGCCTATTGTGATGTTGTCTTAGACATAGCCATTTTTATTGTTTGATTGCAATCAAATCTGTGCTACGTTGAACTGTTTGGTCATAGGAAGAATAGAATTCTTTCGAGAAGGCTCACTCGAGGAGAGAGAGAGAAAGAGATATCTGCGCAAGAGAGACAGGATCCACTTCCACTTCTGAAAATCGCTTACTCCGAAACCGGTCGAATGATTCTCTACAAGTTTAATATGTTATTCGTACCATCAATATCTAGTATATGTGTATTTCCATCGATTTCTGTGATGAAATCGAGTTCCGAGTAAACCATCTTCATGTCCAATTGAAAAAAATCAGCCCAACGTTCAGAGCTTGATCGCTTGGGCTAAAAGTTCATATTTATAGTTCTACTGCAGTATATGCTCTGCCACATGTGGCCACATGTACAGCAGACAAAAATTGAATTGGCAGTCTTCTCGGCTGATTGAGTAAGAAAGACTTTTCTCGTATTATTCTAGCAATTAATGATAAAGCGAAAAACTAGTTGTTTTAGAATTATAAGTTTGAGTATACGAGTATTTCATGTTAATTATTCATATGCGAATCGTACATCAGGAACATGTGATTGGTGTAGATAAAGAGATTCTATTCAAGTACGATATTTGAATTGAATTAATAGTACTTATCTCGTCGAAATGATCAATGTTGGTGTTGATTCAATTCAACCGGGTTACATAACGAATTTTGATGATTTTTCGTGGCGGAAATTTTCGTATTCTGAGAAATCTTCATTTCGACAATGGATGGAATATTTTGGAATGTAATTAGCTCTTAAATCTGCCAAACTGGAGAGAAAATATAAGATCCATCCATTTAAGAGGGCCCGATGTACTCGTTAGAGAAAAATATGTATCTTCTAGAAAAAACTGAGCTGATGTTATAGAAGACTTCCGCTTTGAATACATTGTCTCTGGATGAATAGCAAGGTTACCTTTTACTCTTATCAGTTACCAGCTATAAAAGAAGTCAAAGATAAATTAAATTCAATTGTATGCAGAAGTTTCAAACGAACCATCACAGTCGAGAACAACTGGATTTCGAGACGTAGCATATATATCAACATGCAGAAGGGATTGAGCGTATTTTTCGCACTATTTTTGCTGCTTTGTGAGACGAATTATTTGCTAATACTTGCTCCACCTTACAGTTAGAAGTCATTGTTTAATATTTTGCAGGCTACTGGAGTATGGCTTCGATAGCGGAGCCTATCGTCCAATTGAAAGCATCTTTTGTGAACGAAGATAAATATGATTTCGTTTCACTCATAAGAAAGAAAAATAGTCCAGATCATATTTGTACCGGCTCGCTGATAGTGAAAAACCTCATTCTCACCTCAGCATCTTGTATAGAATCTGTACCACTGCATAATTTAGAGGCCATTTTCATCATAACTGATCCGAGTTCACCTAGTCATTTGAACTCAGATCTTGATTCGTACATTACGTACAAAAAGTGGGCAGAGCTGAATCACAAGCCAACCTTCATAAGTAACTCTGATGATCTTGCTATTGTCACAGTAAGTTCAAACACTTTTGATAGATTTTTCTTATCATGGATTTCAATAACATTGTACAGCTACGAGGAAATCGGATGGTCACAAATCGAGGGGTATGTGTCCACCTTCGAGTTTTAGAACACCGAATCGGCTTTTTAGAAGCTGATGAATCCGTTGATCATCTATTAAGGGAATTCCCTCGCCATCATATTAATTGATTGATTGCCCCAGTAAAAGCAAAAAAACGATCAAGCCTCTCACTTCATGGGGAACTA
The DNA here is from genome assembly GCA_030522705.1 of Eretmocerus eremicus. Lineage (NCBI taxonomy): Eukaryota > Metazoa > Arthropoda > Insecta > Hymenoptera > Aphelinidae > Eretmocerus > Eretmocerus eremicus. Next base: position 11,032 of record JAPYYZ010001852.1, on the reverse strand, counting down.
ATGCATTTATTAATGTTTTGAAATCGTCCAACAATTGCAGATCATTATGAGAAGTTAAGAACCCAATCTTTGATTCCAGTTGAAGAGAGAAATCACTCGTATAGTCCCTGCTGCGTTGTATCTGAAACGATCAAGTCTCAAAGCCCAAAAAAAGGTTCGAGTGGTTGGTTGGGGCCAGATCCAAGGTGACAAATTTCCTTTCAAAGCTAATACAGGACCGCTGAAAGTATGGAATGATATGGATTGCGTGCGCCAGGTTAACCAAATCGCAGGATTCGATTACACAAAATACGGATTGCTGACTCGAATGGTTTGTGCTTCTGGGAAAGACGAAAATCGTCCAGTGATTGTATACGATGTAAGTTCATACAACCATCTATGAGAACATGAATGGACGCCTCCGACCTGAACTGGGATAGGGTCAATTTTGATTCTTGGAGAATCGAACCCTGGCCTTCTGCGTTGAAGGCCAGGACCTTATCCACTAGGCCGCGGTGGCTTATAAAAGGGATATCTAATCATACAATTCATGCCAAACGAGTATTTTGAATTGGTTACTAGACTAAATTGCTTATAAAAGCCAATTTGATTTTTCAAAAGTTGAAGTTATTTGAATTCCATTTTTCGTCGCAGGCCTTTGAATTTTTGTACAGTAGTAGTGGTAATTTTTACTTCTCATATAATAATTCTACATGACTACTTACTTACAAAGGGCTATTTACGTTTGTAAGTAGCAAGTCGTGTTACTAATCAATGATTGTAAAAGAAAAATTTTCCCTTCAAAGTCATGACACCTGGCCAGTCTCTTTGCAAATCGTTGAGAAGCACATCAACAACTTTCATGAATCAAATTCAATCAAATAGACGCATTTAAGGGCAATTGATTTTTGCTCAAAGAATTTGAATTTCCTTTGCTTCTCAATCCGTTCCCGCGAAGATCTCTCGGTGCATGGTCGTAAAACCAAATCCAAATAAATGTGCATCGGTCAAGTTGATGACTCGTTCCATATCTATGAAAAATCCTCATTAGCTAATGTATTGCAATGGCGCAAAAAATTATGAAAATGCATCATAATTCACAAATTTTACGTGAATAACCTCGCTGTAAATGCAATTGATATCGTCATGGATCAAATGTACTTTGAGAATGCCTTTGAGAATGCCTTTGAGAATCGCCAAATTTGTACGGATGAGACCGTAACAAATCAATTTCACTTTCAGGGTGACTATGGCGGTCCTGTTGTGGATTATGTAGATCGTGTCATAGGTATAATGATCTCAAGATGTCCAGTCCCCAACAAATGCTTCACAAAGATCAAAGAACCCAATCTTTTGCTCAACCTTCAAGCTTTTGAAAAGTTCCTTTCCGACGTGATGACCGCCTCGCTAAACCTGCCAAGTACTGTCCTCAATAGCGGACCTTCATGATAACGGGACAGATCAACCGGAAAAGATCTCACAACTATTGGATGGAAGAATGTCTATCTATTCGATCCTTAATCGACGATTAAAAACTCAACGCCTGAAGCATGGTGATCGAATAATGTCATGGACGCAATAAAGACGACAAAATCTTCTCTGGGATGACTTTGCACTTTTTAAAGAAGTACTTCGACGAATAAGATTCAAAGGAGACAGTAGTTGGGAATCCTTGAATCTCTCAAGGGAGTGAATGAATTCCTCCATCAAACCGTGGAGATGTAACGAACTATCCGATATCTAAAAATATATACGACCAAAATCATGCCTTCTTCGACTGCCCCTTACGATAATGGAGAGAGCTCCTCTTGGAACGATTTACCGATGGCTATTTCTCTTGTAATGGTCATCGAGACTTGTTACTGAATCCAAACAAGAAGCATACAATAGCTTGAAACGTAATTTCGTATGAATTGTGGCTGGGAGAGAAATTATGAAGATCGATCGAACTACCTCCTTTATTCCGTTGTAACGATCAGATCGTCGTCCTTAGCTGATGCGCATCAGTAGGTTAGTGATTGAAACTTGATTGCAGAGAGAGAGGGAGAGGGAGAGAGAGAGAGAGAGAGAGAGAGAGAGAGAGAGAGAATATATGCAGCCAATGATATTTCCCTTGCTTACCTTCTCTTTACTCAACTTTCAAGTTCACTCCGCAGTGAATGTACACGGACCTTGGTATTTTCATCACCTCAACTGGAAAAAACGGGTGTCAGGCGATGATTACGTTTCACAATCGTTTGATTTTACCGTTAGCCTGATATGAATTTACACGACCCGTTTTTGATTTCATATTTTTGAATAGTCAAGTTTTAAAAATTTTTGAATAACCAAAAATCACTTTCAAGAATAAACATAGATATTGTAAGATGTAAAAACTCAATGTCTAATGCTATTCTCGAAATCCATCTTGTGAGTGAATTGAGAGGTGAAATTTATTACATATTTTTTTTTTTTTTTTTTTTCTACTAACGCATTCTCAACCTCTTTTTGAAGTTATTTTGTGGAACCAACGGTTTCAAGTGGGTTCCGAACGACCGAAACCACCGAAAACGCACTAATGAAAATTCACATTGTTCCATTCAAAATCTTAGATTATTAAAAAGAAGATAAAATTCCAAGATGAAATTCGAATCTTCAGAAATTTTGATAGAGTATCGTCAGTCATTGTTCCTGAGAATTTCTCCAAGGAATGCAAATGGAATGAAATTCATCAGCAGCAGTTAGTTTTCTGGCGTTACTCCATAGATTGGTTTGGTCGGTGAATGATCTCAAATCTTCATCATGTATAAAAGATGCGGTGTATTTTGACAATCTCACACATACACACACGCGCGCGCGCGTGCACGCGGTGAGAGTGCGACATTACTCGATTTTTAGATGCGCCCGTTAGAAATGTTTTACCCAGTAACCCTATTATGCGTGATACCTACGTCTTCCACGTTTATTCAATATCCACTGTTCCTATAAATATTTCCAGACTGTAGATTACTGAGATTTGAGTCACGCGAACGGAATCCCATAGATGGTTTGCTGACTATGATTTCAGCGTCATTGCTGAGTTTTTTAAACTAAATTCCAAGCAAAATTCTTTGCAGTGCACATTTTTTACGAGATTATAGATGCAAACGATCACCTTCTACCTAGGATTTCAAATTTGAATTGTAATGCATAACCAAATGATATATAGAGTAAAAGGGAAATATGAAGTAGTAGGATCACCGTGAATGGAGAGGTCTATCGCGGAAAAAGAGAAAATAGAACAGGAATGTAAAGGGGCTCCATGCGCGCTTCTTTTCTTATCAAATGCGGAGCAGTATTATACTTATCCCGTAGATCTTCCACTTCTTTCATTCTATCTTTGTGTGCATAGGTCAAATTCATCATCGTCAAACCTGATACCTACAATTTCAAGACGAAGACCATAAAACTCTAATTCTCGTCAAAGCCATGCTTCGATATCGGCATGCATCGGAATACAACTAAGACCTGTAGAAATACTTGCACACAATCAAATCGTTATTATCATCGTTACTATTCTCAAATCAATATGAAATTGGAAGCGAGCTGAGATGTTACGCTTTTGCTCATTCAACTGGTCTCATTGTGATATTACAACCATCTTCTTTCTTTCCGTGTCTTTGGCTCTTTGGTGCATCGGGGAATTATGGATGGCCCAAGGCTTTCAGCCACCTCAAGTAGCTTTAGGCGAATCTCATCCGAACCTCAATAGTTGAGGTCATTAACTATTATATCAAGGCATGGTGCAAGGCGCGGAGTCCTAATTTTCTCTACTTGAATGAAAAATTACGACTGAATGGACATTTTACTTTCAAATACAAGGCCCAAAGGTGTTGATACTCATTTGAGTTGAAAAACTAAAAAAATTTTGAGTTACCATTTAGCTGGAGTAATTGTGTGGATTAAATCAGAATAATTTTTCATGCCATGGTACACATATGAGGGAATCACGATTATTATCTGTAGAGATGAAAAATTTTTTAATAAAAAATCTCTTATTCTGCCGATTTTGGATCAAAACCCGATTTTCTTTCTTATTGTAGCTACCAAGTACCATAAGAGTCAATACTGGTTTGCTATATTTTGTAGGCATTAGCTCTCAGAATCTGTCAAAAATGTTTTCAAAGATGTTTGATCATCGAGAACCTATCTGTAAGAAACAGCGAGTCAGTTTAGGTTTTTATGGTACTTGTGCAATAAGCCACCGTGAAGAACGATTTTTCAACAAAAATTGGTAGGGTCATAGTTTCAAAATCAGTCTCTTTGAAAATAGTATATTAAGCCATGATGGCGATAAACTTGCTTTTTGCACGAGTGCAACGCTTTACGCACGATTGTGATGCTTTACATACGGGTGAAAAAAAATTACTAACAGTGCTTTAAATTTTCATCCCAGTCATTCACCGTGTTATGCGACACAAGGATATCCAAACAAACTCCCCATCTCTCGAATCTTTCCTACTGCATTGATGTAATGTAAATCTTTCCCACAAAAGAAATTTGTGAGGATATGAGAAGTGCACAGGAATATCGCTATATTATAATCGCTATACTAGTATCATAAAAACATTCATTTAGTGAGGACAGACCATATCAGTGTTTACGCGGGTGAGATGAAAAAGCTACGATTAAAAGTAGGAATAAGGAACCACAATACATGGCGACAATCATCAAGTGCACACAATTTGATTATCAATTCAAAAAGCTGTTGATGAAGTCTTTATAAGGATCAATACTGATGAAAATATTTATCCCTTCAGAGGAAGCCATGTCATTGGGACTCACACCTCTCAAGATGCCCAGAATCTTCTTATTCTTGTATACCAGGGGTGCTCCACTGTCGCCCTGAAAAGATAACCAGTATTGTGAAACAGAACCTTCTCTAGATTCTGCATCCGCGTATCCAAAGCTCGAATGAAAGAATCAAGAGTGAAATACTCTCTTCCTTGAGCTGACTCCATACATTCAATTTACGTTCGACAACATTTACAATTTGTGGAAGTTCATGCTTGGAACTCGCGGGTATGCAAGCAATTCAAGCAAAGTTTCAACCGATCAATATTTTCTGTTGTGAAGGTCCTGTTCGTGATCCTGTCTCTGGAGCTCATCTCTGTATGGTCTCCAAAAAAATATGTAGATGGGCAACGACGGATCAAGGCGAGATTGGTGCAGTATACGTTTTGCAAAGTCCAAGTGGGCATTCTCAAAGTTAATCCGATCTGTGGTCGTTTTCCGGTGAATTTCTTATGGGATCGTTTAGATACGAAATTCTTCTAAATGATTCCATCAGGTTCCTTGCAGAAGATGATCAACGGTAGGAATATTTTCTTAAATATTAAATTCGATTGTTGGAAATTCTGGATTCACACCGTTCTGTGCGAAGTCGTCGATATAGTTCTTTTGATTTATGATAAGACTTCTTATTTGATGCTGATCAAAAACTTCCATCATGGTCTTAATTTCACTCACACGTAATTTTGTCGAGGATAGTCAGCTGTTCCATCAAGTAGAACATGAGTACTTACTTTTCTTCCAACCACATATGGCTCCGCAATCGCACATAGGAAAGTTTTAGGAACATATTCTTCCTGTTTTTTCATTAAATTATTGAACTCATAACAAGCTTCCCTAGTCAGAATGGTAACATCGGCAATGTAAAGATTAGCCTCTGAATGAGTTGGCTTCGATCCCCATCCGACCATTTGAGCATTCAATCCGTAGAGGTTCTCGGTTGTCTTTTTGGAGAAAAGTGCTTTCTTCAGTTTGGATGGAGCAATCCTATCAGCTAACTGAAGACGAAAAATGAAAATTTTTTATGATTCTTGGCTTCAATTCTACCAATTCTAAATACCATTTATTGCAGTTCAAATATGTACGTTCGCACTCTGCTTGTGCGGATAATGATTTCGGGCATTTGGGACTAATTTTGCTTTGGCTTTGCTGAAGGGACCAATTATTTTAGTTTCCGAAATAGGTTTCCGGGCACAGGTCAGCGAAATGCTATTCAACTCAATTTTGATGAAATAACTTGTCTGACATTACGTTTACGGGGTGGTTTTGTCTCACCGACACTTTGAATGGAAACTTGTGTAAGAATCATAAATAGATTAGCCGCGAACAAAATTTGTATGAGCAATCATTTTTACAACGAGACTATTTTAGAGGATAGAAGTTAGATTATAGGGTGTTGAGAGGATGATTTTAGTATAAAGTAAATGGGATACCTGTAGCAAACTATTTGAGGACTTTGGAGTGAATGGGTGTTATTTTCAATGTGTTTTACATGATCCAACAAAGAATGGATTTCTTCATTCTCAAATATGTGACTTACGGTCAATACGGCGATGTCATTCATAGCCACAGTCTGAACAACCAGAGGTCGATTGTTTTTCTTGGCCCAAATTTCGTACGTCATCCACTCTGCTACTCGATAAGTTTTACAGGCGTTCAAATCGGACGAGCCGGCTAGTACTTCCACTTTGTTTATTTCATCTCCTCGAAAGCAATGAGCCGCTGTGAGCACGTGTTTTTTAGATATCACCGATCCAGTGCAAAAAACATAATCTTGTTTATTGACTCTTCTTATTTTGATTGCAACCACGAAAGAGAATTCATCTGGTCTCGCAGGTCTCAATTCAGGACCAGCTATTGGTTCAGCCACAAGGCTTTGTCTGTCTGAAAATTGAAATTCGGTATCGGATGAAGCCAAAGCTATTCTACTTATCTGACAAATTTTAAAGTCCGTACTCACTAATCGTCGTAACGTAGACGCAAAATGATAGCATTGATAATTTCATTCTCCACATTGTCATGCTGAAACTTTTTTGGGAAAATCCACTAATTGTAAGTATGTATCCAGCTCATAATTTGGAACTCACGCTCAACGAGCGTTACTGTTCACAGTTACTGATCAAAGAATCAAGAGAATGTTTCAGATTTCCTCCACTGAACTTGACTCATACCTTCGTAAGTGCACGAATTACTCAACATATACATGCAGTTCACCGATTTCGGTTCGTCGGGATAACAAATTACCATTAATCGCACTTGAGTATACGCGATTTGCATTTCAATTAAAAACTCTTGTGTCTCGAAGTGGACGAATTCAATCATATCTTTGTGCCCAATTTTAGCATATCTTTGTACTATTCGTAATAATGTTTTATTATTTCAATGTAGTCAGGATTGGTTTTTCTAGGTGAAACTCTGAGAAATTGAGTTGAACTGAAGCAAAAATAATCTTGGCGCACCCCCTTGCTGCAATCCATGGATTTGCTTAATTTCTTATAGATACCGCACGAAACAGTTGAAACCGAGTTTGAAAACGTGCCAGGAGGAACATTATTCATTGCAAAATTCCTTCAATACTTTTGAACAAATGCAGGTGATGATAAGTCTCCTTGATCGCATGTGTTCGTGAGACTGACTCTTTTGTATTCGAGTTACTGATTTTCCTTCGATCACGCACAATTGAGAAATAATGTTCGGAGACGCGGGAACTACACTGTAAAAAATCCTCGACCCAAATTTCAACCGAATGGTTGAAGTTTTCAGTCGACCATTAGTTGAAGCTTCTATTCGAAACAGTGGTTGAAACTCAACCCTTGGTTAAAATTCAACCGGGCGGTTGAAGTTTTTTTTCCAAACATTAGTTAAAATTCAACCGAGTGGTTGACATTGGTAGTCAACCAGGGGGTTAAAATTCAACAGAATGGTTGAAGACGTACCTCAGGAGTTGAGGAAGCATTAGACGCCGGGAATCATTATTCAGTCAAAGAAGAGGTCCAGGGAAATCTGTGATTCAGAGGCCGTAAACACTCCTGGTGAGCATAGATGATTCATATCAGAGTTGATATTCATCACACCCATCATTCATTTTTTATCACTCCCGAGTTATAGTGACTTTTCGAATCGAATCCGGAAAGCACCCCCGTAGGAGTCATCCCTTAAAAAACTCAACCAGTTGGTTGAATTTCAACTACCTGGTGGGAATTCAACCACCTAAATGAATTAAATTCAACCAACGATTGAACGATCGATTCAACCACTTGGTTGAATTTTCCTCCAGGGGGTTGAATGTTTTGGTTGAAAGTCACTTCACTTTTTCACTGTGTATTCTTTCCGCTTTCGTATTGAAAAGTTTAATTCGGAACTCGATCTGGCGCTGGCGATAAGCCAAAAAAATGCGATTTCTCAAGTTCCGAATTCAATTATCTAGTAACAACAAATAACCATCTCTCATAAATGACAGAAATTCGGGTATCCAACGATTGAAATACTGCGCCATGACTGGAGAAACGTTTTAATTTTAGAGATGATTATGTTGTAAGTAAGTCATCACTAAGAGTACAGAAGAAGTTATGTGTCTAGCAGTCCATCTGCCCTGGAGATGCTGTCCGTCAACCAATGGTCTGAGACTATGGTGAAACTACTGGAAGAGGTTTGAAAGTGAAAGACTACGCGCTCGAGATCCAATCGGGCGACCAAGTAGTTTTCGCTACGCAAACTAACCGGGCTGCACCTCCCGCCCGATTTTCTTCACATTAGACAAAAATGGCTTGAGCCCGCGATTCTTATCTCACGAATTGGCACGTGACACACTCGATGGCCCCGATCCATATCCAAGACTGCGTACCGCGTCGTTGCAGTTTAGCTCAACGCTTGCAAGCAGGCTTGTGTAGAAAGAGAGAGTCTCCGCTCGGAAAAGCGCGAGGAAGATACGCGCGTCGGGCGAAAATGGGCGAGGAGTCGGGGCGCAATGTTTGCGGCTTGGCACTTTGCCCGCGAGCGGAGCTTCGAGAGCGGAAAACGGCCCGTAACGAGAACGAAACCAAAGCGACGGAGGCACGCGCGATTATGCAACCGCGCCTCGAGACGCGATTCGCTATCCATACGAGATGCCGCGCACATCGGAAATCTCTCGGCGTTACACCCGCGATGCTCGCGCCGGCCTCCTCCTTTTACACCTCCATACGCGCCGAGTGTCGCATTTCTTCCGCGTCCGCCAACTCTCGTTGCAACTGCATATAGAGACCTCGAGCGAGACAACCCCTGCTCATTCTCATGCCCTTGTTGATTAGTCAGTAAAGGTGCGAGGAATTGTTCTGAAGTTATTGAAGGACTACCAATTCTCAAAATTCATGATAGCAGACTCAAGACACTGCTTCGATTACATAGTTCAGTCCCAATCACAAAATGAGAATTGACATACTTATTACGTATTTATGCTGCAATTTCCTGGGAAGTGGATGGAGTTTGATCGTATCTCGGCTGTAACGCCAATATGAGCAAAATATGTCAGTTGGCCTGCATAGCGATGAAGATCTCAGGCTAAGCTCTCCACTTATGCAGCTTTTCGATATAATGATGCATTAGCGTTATGTGAACGAAACCTACACGTAAACTCAAGTAATATCAAGTAATTGGTTTGGAAGCTGAGGGATACGATCGAACGAGTGATTAATGCAAACGTTGAGCCAACGTGACACATGGGGCTTTTTGAATATTTATGAATATATATCCTATGCGTAAACAAGCAGCGGTAGCAGCCAGTATAAGTCAGTTCCGCAAAGGTAAGGAAAGGACTGCGGCGGCAATCGTGACTGAAGAATCAGCCTCAATGTGGGTCACAAAATTAGAGCAGATAAGAATGAGTAGCCGTGATGCAAAAATCTTTCATTCAATTCAACAAGAAAAGATCAATTTTTGCAACTAATACGGTAGCAAACCCAGCTGTGGAGATGGAAAAGCACAACAATTGATCAATTTATGTGGGTCAATCGCTCTTTATTTAAATTTGAATGTGCCAGTACTTGGAATGATGACATTTTGAATTGGAGATGTTAACATATGTAAATTGGACGAACAACTCATTTTAAATCGAATTGATTTGGATTCTTCGTGCATCTGAATTCTGTTACACAGAAATTTGTGAGGCATTATTTACAAAGAGTAAGACAGCTGAAAGAATTATTCTCCAGGCGAGGCTGACTTGGGGGAGAATTTTTTCATCTGTGATTCTCTTTCCAAGAGTTAATTGCTCTGCGAACTCCTTTGTGAATTTGACGGGACTCGGATGGATTAAAAATTAAACTGAATTTGAGTTAAAGAAGTTGCTCGTCCCATCCACATAATAACATCTGTGATTCGAAATTCTTCTAAAGAGTCTACGGGGACAAAATTTCCTAAAGAAAGCCGAAAGAATCGGTGGCTCAGAAAAAGCTTCACTCTCATTCCTGGCTGCAGCAGCACAGGATTTTCGAAACTCGAGCTGGCAATTACGGTGCGTGGCTACCTTTACATAACTTCAAGCGTGAAAAGTATGCTTGGCTCGAGTGAGAAATGTCATCGACGAGGCGGTCGCGCCGTCACATGGAAAATTGAAAAACGATCGTCTCTCCGCGACGATCGACACGAGCAAGAGAGTACATAATTAAGCCGGAGTGTTATACATTGGTGCATTAGCAGTGCCCCGCGGGGCTAAAGTCACACCCCAAAACACGCGTGAGATTGATATAAGTACGGGTACGCAGCGGTCGCTGTTCGTGCTCATAATTACTGCCGATAGCGTAAATGCAGCCAAACCAGATTTTCGCGCTCAGGTGTCGCAATGACAATGAGACCATAGCCTACCATTCATGTGTCGGGGCTCGGTAGGCCGCGCTGTCGCGCTATTGCGGCAAATAACAAGCTCGAGGCTCGAGTTTTGGAGAGCCATAGTAATACCATACTATATCGGCAAAGTTTTGGCGGAAGGCCGACCCACGACCCAGACGCGAGTAGTCGCTCTAATTGATTGTTGTAGCGTGCGCCCGTGTTACGGCCTTGTTGCAATGGGCGTCGCCCACGAAACGGTTCGAGTTGACCATAGCCGGAGCGACGCGACTCGCGCAGATCTCAAGGTTTGGCGCGAATGCACGCCGAGGCATCGGAATCACGCCCCCGCAAGCGCTTTCCATGCGGTCAGACACCTGCGCGAAACTGTCGTACATAATATGCGCTCTACCTATTAAACCGCAACGCCTGAGTCGAGTGT
>JAPYYZ010001851.1:0-16969 GCA_030522705.1 Eretmocerus eremicus | reverse complement strand
CCGTTGCCGACCTATTCCCGGTTTTCTCCAATATTTTCTCAATTTTAGCTAAATAAAGAGTTGACGAATACATGATAGTCAGCAACAAGTATTCGACAATTCGTATTTTCACCCAAATCGCTCAAATTTTCGAGAAAGTTGTGAATGAAACTTGGACTGACGAGCGTACGGCTCCCGCACCGCCTTAAGCAACCATGTGATATAATCATATTTTACCAGGTGAGTTCCGCTGACTAGTCAAGTTCGAGACTTCTTAATATTTTGAATCATACTATACCGTACCTCCTTAAATTTTGTAGCTCTGAAGAGGACAGCGAAAAAGCTGTCGAAACGTCGGCGTGAAGCCAATAAATCTAGTCCGAAAAGCCCATGCATCGTCATTTCATCCAAGATATCTGAAATCGGACATACATTCAACCTCCATCGAAATGGACGGATAATGCCTAGATCGCGCAATTCTGGGACTTCTCCGGTCATCGGGGCTCTCAAAGCTAGAGGTAAACGGTATCTCTTGGCTTTGAAAAGTTTCCCCGATTCTAATTCAATCTTGTGTTCGATCAAATGAGTGGCCGGCAATGGTTCGCCTTCCAACCCGAATCGCCATGGATCAATGCTTATAAGTTTGCGGACGTAATCGATTTTCACTCCCGTACACTCGCTTACATCCACAAGCTTCATTAAAATTTCCACGCGCTCAGCCTTGGCTTGAGCGCGCGCGCGCTCGGCACTTTCATGCTTATCGCTCTCCTTCAATTTCTCGGAAGGCGATGCGTCTGTATCTAACTGATTCTTGAATAATCGGCGAATATGACTGACTGTGACGTTCTCATCGTCACGCCTTTCATCATCACTACCCAGAGGGATTCTTTTCTCAAACTTTTCCAACTGAGCACACGGGGTGTCAATATGAATTGGCTTTCTCGTGTAGTTAATGACTTTTGCGTATCCGTAGCCACCGTAATTCTGCATGACGAAATTGCCGAAGAGTGTTCCCTTCGCTAAGTGAGTAAGCAGGACCCAGCCTACTTTTGCATTATTGATGATTTTGACTTCAACAATTCGGCGTACTCTAGGCGGCAGTTTGAGGATATAGGCAGGTCGAGATTCAACCAAAATTCGAAACTTTTACAATGTTTTTTTTTCTCTTATTTCACTTTCTTGGACCCTCGAGAAGTGGAAAAAATGTATGGGAAACCTAGGAGAACGTCTGGTAAGTCGATTTGAGCCCCACTCGAATAAGTCATTTGCAACAGATTTACCGTTTTCCGGGAGAAATCGATTGAAAATCTCCGGATGGTATCCTCTGCAAAATATTCATCCAAAACTCCCCATATATTCTCTTCGGTGATGCAGAAGATGTTGTGAGAACTCGAAATTCGATCCAAACTAGCCTGGCTGGTCATTCCTTATCGAAATTGTAGACCTCATAATAGTACGGTATTACTGTCTCGGGTGGGAAAGTCTTGAAGAGAAAATGATGTCTGAATTATATTCCTATAGGACCTGACATCAGACATGTACGTTCAATATGACGTTGGTGTTTATACTCACTGGAATCAATCGCTCGTATTTATGATAAAGTGTATTTTGTACCTCGCGATGATGGACGGAAATGATTCTAAACTAGATAAAGGAATCATCAAAAATCCATAGCAGATGCTCAATACGGATGAGCTTTCATTCTCTTGCTCCGGCGCGGCGTATGGGGTCCCTAGATAGCGATGCCCCCATTGTAGATCGACATCAGTTTGAGCTTCCGAATACTCGATGATACAGTATCATATGATGGCTCTTCCCAGAAGTATTCACATCTTCATTTGGAATGGGAATAGTCATTGAATTTCTCACAGGCCTCGTCATTGATTTCGAAATACTGTCAAGAACTTGTGAAGAGTGTTCTCTCCAAGCTTATACTCTTGGTGAGGATTCAGATTCATTTCAAGAATGGTATCAAACTCACAAGCCAATGTGCCTAAGGAATTTTGATGGACCGTCGACTGTCATGGAGTGAAAAGCAGCTGAGATCATGTGGAGACGGTCAAAAGTAGAATATGGTGCTCAGCATACTACTGTGATCTCCAATGGAGATGCTAAATCTATTCAACTGGTGGATGAAAAGCAAGTTCATGGTCTAGATGTTGTTGTGGTGAAAAAAGAATGCGTCAACCATGTCTCCAAGGGCTTCTCGACAGGACTAAGAAATTTGAAGAAAAGATACTCAGCAAAAGGTGTTACACTTGGTGGAAAAAGAGTTGGTGCACTGGAAATGGCAGTAATTTGTCCAGTGAGTGGGTTCAATGTAGGATGTGGAGCAAAGGCAAAGATTAGGAATAAGACCTTGGGAGATGAAACATCAGAAAGCACAATCCAAATAGCTTCTCAGAGAGATGAACAGAGGATACGTCTCAGTAGATCAGTTCCTCAAGCTACAGGAAATAAATTCCTGCGTGAAAGAGAGTCATCTAAGAAAGTTCAAGAAAGTAAGAAGAAGAAGCCAGAGGTCATTTTCTATAAACCTGGGGGTTTCTGAGTAAGCGTTTGCATATGATCGAAAGATCATTGTTGGTTTTTCCTTAAAATGCATTTTTCTCCAATTTGTGATTCTGACGATTCATACATCTTCAAATTCCATTTGGCGATGAACCCATTGATGGATCTTTGTGAAATTTCGCGAATATCATTAGTATGCCTAGTAGAACAGATTTGTGAGACAGCTTCCTAATCCACTTAATCCATTCGTGAGTAGAGGACCAACCCTGCGGGTCATCGATCTCGACCAAACTTTGGGAACTATCTTGTTGTGGTGAATAATGGAGGGATCTCATATGAGCTAATGCTAATGGGTCTTCTGTTTTGAGATACAGGACTCAGCAGTGTGCTGATTTTGAGCTGTTCTTCACCATTTTCGACATAAATCAGCCCTTGGCGACTCTTTTCCCCCATGGCTTGCAACAACTTCCGCTGGGTCCACTGTACTTATTTCCATCCTGGAGAGTCTGAACTACACTACTAACACACACAAACTCCGATAGTCTATGATTATCCAAGTATGTAACCCCAGGGAGAAGTAACTTTCCGCTCTTTTTCCAAAACGGTGAAAAATTACGCCCGGCTCCATCACAACATCACCAATGACTCAAATCAAGATCTTCCCATGTTTTCATCCATTCTTAGAACCTCCTGAACATTAGAAAGGTGAATGAACAGAAAAAAATATTGAACTCACCCAAAGACTACAGATGGATAGTATCTTGTAACGCCAATTTTGAAGAAAATGATCGTTCAGTCGATATGATTCTCATCTAGTTATATTGATCATTTTGGTGGACTCGCACCAGCTTTACGCTAATCTCTCACACATCTACCAATGATATCTGAGAATGCAAGTGGGTCTATGTCTTACAGCTCTCCAAAGATCTGTAGAACTGTGTCAAATCGTCTTCACTGTATCAACCTCCAAATCCAAGCATTGCCAAACTACATGATCTCAAATTCACCCATCCTTTCTGGGTGAGACACTGGCACTTTGCTACCGTGAATAGGCATCAGTTCCACAGTAGAAATCTGAAAAAACGTCATTACAAAGAATCACCTCGGTACATTGATGAGCGGAATTAATCTGGTGAAATGATTACTCATCTAATGATCCGCACCAATGAGTTTCTAAGCAATTAGAAACTATTTGAGAGATACCGCCACGTGCGGGGAATTTTTCTACAAATTTCAAAAAAAGTTTCGTGAAGATAGGTGCGAAATCGAGCTCATAAACTTGCGGGAACTTGTTGGAATATTATTGAAAACGGTAGGGATTTTTCCCGCAAGTTTACGGGTTCAATTTTGCACCTTTCTTCACGAAACTTTTTTTGAAATTTGTAGAAAAATTCCCTGCACGTGGCGGTATCTTTCAAATAGTTTCTAATTGTTTAGAAAAATTTTTATTAACAAAATACGTTTTGGCCGCAAGATGGCGCGTCGGCCGTACTGGGGAGCACTCTTAATCTTCCTGCTTCATACCAATCCACCCAAGAAACTCGTTTTTTCACACTACCAATTAGAGTCATGAAACTAGCTTGTATGTGTCCATCAAAATATGCTCATCCCAAAAAAGCAATTTCCTATACATCTACGTTCTTGAATTTTTAGATAAAGAGTCTTGAACAAATGTTGATGTTTCATCCTTTCAACCCATACACATTGATGTCGCAAAAATCTATCAGTGAAGAAATGGAATTCGATGGACTTTGAGGTGCCAAATATCGGCGATCTATCCTCATTCATCGATTTAACGTATCTTACCGCATTGAATTTCTCCGAAGATGATAAAAAGTCGGTGCTTTGCGCAATCGTCACATCGACCCCAATGCGCAATCGCGGCACCGAGACAAGACAAGTTCGCCCAAGAGAAGAGCCATAATTCGATCGCCGATGTTTCTTCTGACGCTGAAAAAATGAATGAAATCATACTATTCGATGGGATAGGTGTCCAAATAGTAGATTCGGATTTGGAGATGTTACATGACGAACTGAAGGCCTCAGGCCCACCGCATGCAACATCTTCAAACTAGAATCTACTACTTGAACATCTATTCCATCGAATAGTATGATTCCATTCATTTCTCCAGCGTCAGAAGGAACATCGGTGATCGAATTGTGGTTCTTCTCTTGGGTGAACTTGTCTTGTCTTGGCACCGCGATTGCGCTTTGGGGTCATTGTGACGATTCCGCAGAGCACCGACTTTTCATCATGTGCGAAGAGATTCAGTGCGGTAAAATACGTAAAGTCGATGAGTCGGGATGGTTGCCGATAGTTGGCACCTCACAGTCTATCGAACTCCATTTCTTCACTGATAACATTTTTTCGACATCAATGTGCATGTGTTCAGAGGATGAAACATCAACATTTGTTCGAGACTCTTTTTCTGAGAATTCAAGAACGTAGATATATAGGAAATAGCTTTTTTAGGAAGAGCATATCTTGATCGACACATCCAGGCTAGTTTCAACCCGTTCACTACAGAATCACACCTGGTATCAGAAATAGCGCTCCGAATGTCAAAATATGTTTCTGACGCAATAGAATAGCAAATAACGGCAAAATCAAAATTCTGAGGAATTTTCGTTTTTTATTTTTCTTGTTTCTACGATTTGGTATCCAAACCCAAATAGTGGATGGATATGTTCTGTATGTTGGCAGGGATCTTTCAGAATTTTCACAGATTTTCCCAATGCATTCCAAAAAAATTATCGCGAATTATTGAGAATCGATTCTGCCCCCTGGAGGGGACAAAATAGTGAACAGGTTGAGACCCTAAATGGTAGTTTGGTAAAACAAATTTCTTGGGTAAATTGGTATGAAGCAGGAAGATTTGATGTCATCTCTGTTTGTCAGCATTTGCGAGTGTAGGCACATGTACTATTGGCAGCCCGTCATGATCTACAATGCCTACCAAAGATTATTGTTTCTCATATGGTACTCAAATCCGCTGTTCTTCAAGTCTCACAGTCGAGTATAGTTCATTGGTGCGGATCATGAGATGAGTAATCATCTCACCAGACTAATTCCGCCCATCAATGTATCGAGGTGATTCTTTGTAATGACATTTCTTCCGATTTCTACTGTGAAACTGATGCCCATTCACAGTAGCAAAGTGCCAGTGTCTCACCCAGAAAGGATGGGTGAATTTGAGATCATGTTGTTTGGCGATGCTTGGATTTGGAGGTTGATACAGTGAAGACGATTTGACACAGTTCTACAGATCTTTGGAGAGCTGTAAGTCAAAGACCCACTCGCATTCTCAGATATCATTGGTAGATGTGTGAGAGATTAGCGTAAAGCTGCTGCAAGTCCACCAAAGTGATCAACATAACCAGATGGGAGTCATATCGACTGAACGCTCATTTCCTTCAAAACTGGCGTTACGAGATACTATCCATCTGTAGTCTTTGGGTGAGTTCAATATTCTCTTCTGTTCATTCACTTTTCTCATATTCAGGGGGTTCTAAGGAAGGATAAAAACATGGGAAGATCTTGATTTGAGTCATTGGTGATGTTGTGATGGAGCCAGGCGAAATTTTCCACCGTTTTGGAAAAAGAGCGAAAAGTTACTTCTCCCTCGGGTTATATACTCGGATAATCATGGACCATTGTAGTTTGTGTGTGTTAGTAGTTCAGTTAAGACTTTCCAGGATGGGAATGAGTACAGTGGACCCAGCGGAAGTTGTTGCAAGCCATTGGGAGAAGGAGTCGCCAAGGGCTGATTCATGTCGAAAATGGTGGAAAACAGCTCAAAATCAGCACACTGCTGAGTCTTGTATCCCAAAACAGAAGACCCATTAGCTTTAACTAACGTGAGATCCCTTCATTATTCATCACAACAAGATAGTTCCCAAAGTTTGGTCAAGATCGATGACTCGCAGAGTTGGTCCTCTACTCGTCAGTCCTATAATGATGAGATCCTCACGACTACCGCCAAAACCATTCAATAATCCTCTGTTTCAAGGATGTATTCAATAAATCAGTCATATTCTCGCTACTTGAAGTGTAATACTAATTTTTCCTTACAAAATCGCTCATCTTGGGTATACTTTTCAGAGAAAATTTCCCTAGAAATCAAAAGTTGATAAGTCATCGCCAATCGAATTTTGAATATAAGCTGTTTCCAAGGATAAAGTGGTATCCTTGAAGGATATATGGGGACCTCAGAATCATCGAGGGGTCAAATTTCCATTGTTTTCTCGTACTTGATGGGACAAAAAGAGTTTCGGGGTTGTATCTCATATGCGCTCCAAAATAGCGTTTCGATTTGCCTATATCCTCAATTTCTTCTTTGTACACGGAGGGAATTGGAAACTCCTCGAACTCCGAGCATCGGGCTTCAGGGTTAAGTTCACCTCCATATTTAGATGGAAAATTCCACCCGATCAACCCATCACATTCTAACAGTATGGTGTCGGAGACTACATGGAATAGCCATCGGATGCCGTTCATTGTTACACAAATTGTTCCCATCGATCTGAACTCGCCTCTTGCTACGCCATTTATGATCAAAATCTCTCATTCATCAATCGATTTCAGGTCCCTCACTTCGCTCTCTTTGATGATACATACGTCAGCACCGGAATCTATGTATGAACGAGCTTGTTCGTTTATAATAATAAATTTCATTGAAGTTCTACGGATTTTGCTTTGGGGCAATGATGATAAGTCGTTGCTCTTAATCTCCTCACCTATCGTTTCACAATGTGATTCGCCATCAGTTACTGATTTTTCATCTGATGACGAATCGGTTGATGACGCTTCGTCATCGGTCAAATCAACCATTGACGACGCGGACGATGTTTCGTTGTCGATAGGCCCAGCGCGTGAGGATTGCGGCGGGCGATCAATAAGTTCAAATTCACGTTCGCATTCTCTTTCGAATTCGTTTGGGCCTGTATTGGAGGCCCTTGACGTGATGAGCTCGCGCCATTCGGATTGGGATTAGCGTATCCCTGATGGTTACTTGGCCCTTGTGGGTCCGAATTCATATCATATCCATCAGGAGGGGGCGCATCTTGTTCGTCCCTATTATAACTACGCTAATTTCCTCCACCTCCACGGTTTGTGCTCGGTCGATTAATGTACACGCCACTTCTCTTAAGATCTTCCTCTAAAACCCAACAAACCTTCGCGTCTCGGCCCTCTTCTTCGCAGTATTGACATACCTCATCATCGTTTACTTTCTTGAAGCACGTACTTTCTACATGACCACTCAACGAACAATAACGGCACGTCACTTCTGATTCTACTCGACGAATATTATCTTGGTTCGTGGCAGGTGGCTTTGGTGTAGTCTGTGCGCGCGCTATCGTTCCTTCGTTGGGATAGTGCTTGCATTGCATAGTCGCTCGTTGTGCAAGTCTTATCGCCTCGCGTATATTTCTCGGTCGGCCATTGCGTATGATATTCCTAAGTTCAGGGCCGATCCCTATCATGTATTTCGTCAGCGCTGCCTAGTCCGCGTCCCGAGTTCGAGATTCTATCTCACTGTTTGTATAGTTTGTTTTCGTTGATGCGATCAACTTGAACCTTGTCAAAATTTTCTGGATGCGTGTTCCGTATAATTCCGATGAGTCATTTTTCTATTTATACAATCTTTAATCTCTGTCATCATATCATCTAATGGGTCCACAACTGAGAATTGCTCCTTAAACTTTTAGAGGAATTTCTCTCCGTAGAGTACTTTTGCGATACCTTCTAATTTACTAATCAGAGTCATTAGAACTATACGTTCTGATCTCTGTCCCACTATACTCGCTGCAAATCTCACTGCGGTACAAAAGGCATTCAACGAAGCCGAATGTTCATTAAAGGCAATCAAGTATTCTGTAGGAATCCCCATCCGATCCGGCTTTGGAAAATGTTTGCATTTGCTGAATTCTATCTCTCTCCGTATACTGGATTTGATAATTTGGGTTTTGTACAAATTGTGTGTTCAGAGGTATTTGATTTGAGATTTCGTTTTGATATGCATAAGCTTGTGGCTGTACCCGAGCGGTTCCGTTTGATTGTGGTTGGGTAGAACCTTGCGGACTCACTTGGTCGGCATCACTGTTTTGCGGGGTATGACACTCTCGTAAAGGTACTTGACGTCGATCATCGAGCCTCGGGGTGGTGCAAGTTCGCTGAAAACTTCGGTGAGCACTTTCTGATTGCTGCGGTTTACGTGAATCTTGAGGATCACAATCATTAGTTTTCGCCCACATCCTCAAAATTTCATTAAAATTCATTCCTCGCAAAATTTTTTCAAGTTCAGGCTTGGACCAATTCGGGGCCATTCTCGGAATCGGGGCAGCATTTTCTCGTGTGTATTCTTCTGAATTGAGTTTCGGTCTTGAAAGAGGCCATGATATATGTTAAAAAGTAGATGGATGATTCGACTGGTGTGGACTATCCGTGAATTTCGGGATTTGATTCTGACTCGCGTTTCTCTCACCTCCCTAGGGAAGGTCCCATGGAGTTTCTTGTGCCGTTTGTTTTTCCGGAATTTGTCGATGCATGTTCGGAATGTACGGTTTCAGAGGGTTATTTTGGGTCCTCCGATTCATCATCTCAGATTCAAAATCTTGCTGGAAATTGACGTCATTCTGTCTTCGTATAATTTTCGGTACCCGGTAATTTGGGTTAAGATAGAAAGTTTCATGAATGGTACAGTTTCGCACTCCGGTTCGCTGCCTCCTCATCTGAAAAATTTGACTGTTTGGTCCTACTATCTGAAACACTTCCGGTAGTTGTGTTGTGTACATTTGACTTGACGCCGGGGGATGGATTGATTTTGTTCTCATCGGAGATTCGTCAATCATTGGTTCAGACTGACGCCAGTGTTGATAACTTGGGCCCGTATATTGCGGATAACTATTTCACATGTCTTGGTTTTCCACGAATGTCGACTCTCCTCTATCCCTCAAGCCGTTTCTCGCGTTCACATCATCTCCCAGAGCTCTTTCCAGCCCATCGTCTTCGAAATTTGCATGTAAATCATTCATATCATAATTGATCTGGTCATTCAATTTGTTTGGCTCGTGAACTCGATCCGTTTGTCTCGAATTCACGTCAAACATTTCTGGTCGAATGTGCGTGTCCGTGGGCAATGTGTTTAAATGGTTCAAGGACTCTTTGCTCTTAGACTTCGAAAAAATGTTCATTACTCTCGACATTTTGGATGAGCTTTCAGGAGACTTGAGAAATGAGCTCGTGAATGAGCCTTGGAGGCAAGAAGATGATCACGAGATAGACTAACTCTTTATCGAGATAATGAGTGGCAGAAGTTTGTATTTACGCTCACAATGCTATGCTGCAGCAGATCAGGATGACTACCGCTGCTCTTTGCATGTCACGTCTCCGGAGATAGAAAGTTGCCGAGTAGACGGGAGCTAAGCGATGTTCTCTCGAGCGTTGGGTGAAACGGCAAGCAAGTGGACCTCTCGTTCACGCGTGACTGGTGGACAAACTCTCTTTTTCATCAAAAATCTCGCGAAGGAGGGAAAAGAAATTCCCAACTAAAAATCGCGAAAATTTCTAAAGAAAATTTTCTGGAAACTCGTGGAAAGTCAGCCCATCTAGCACCAAAAGAGATGTTACGTGCCGAGTGTTCGACCTTCAGAGAGAACACGGGTTATAGAGAGGTAATGGTGACTTGAATAATTAATCAAGGAGTCGAGAGGGAGAAGTGATCTACTTAAGTTGGGTGGTCGAAGCGGTCTGCCTCGAGATGGCTCGTCGTTGACGGTGACGAGTCGCGATTCCAAAAAAAATGCAGTGGGGAGAGTTCCAGTAATTCCGTCAAAACGCTGACGGTGCATCCGCGATGGGCGACAAACAGCGCGAGTGAGTCGCGCGGCTCGCGAGACCGTCGCGGAGGAATCGTCAGGAGACGTGTTGAGAACCGGGCAGGTATAGAAATATCTGGCCGTGTTCGCGCCACATCACATACCCAATGAACATATCCGAAGCCAAGAGCAAAGAGTTGAAGATCGATTATCGGTGCCAAAGTATGAGTATCTCTTCAGACTGATCAACAGTGAATTTGGACTTCCCATAGCTTCTGTGACAAGATACACTCATCATGGTCCATCTGTCACTCATTTACATGGTGTCACAGTTGACTGCAGGCTGTGGAAGAATTCAGTGTTCATCAAAACATTGAACTTCCTTGTCATGGGGAGTGGAAACTGACAGGAATGTCCAGATAATTTGTTTCGCACTTTCTCAGCAAACTGTTTCGTTTACGTATGGTGATGGCTCGTCTCAGGATATCTATTTCCTCTCCCCATATTGACCTCACTCAAATAAGTAGTATATGGAAAGTCCCCTCAAGCTTTTGAGACAATTCATCTTGGAGCAAATTGCAACAATGAATCTGAATTGTCTCAGCGTAGAGTTGGCATTTGAGAGAGAATGTAAGAAAGGACTGCTCCAAACCTCAATAGCTTCCTTGCTGTCAATCAATAGATGCTCGTGGGATTTTGGGGGTATCTCACAGGCAGGGGAGAAACCATAAAACATCCATCATCTGTAGAGTCATACTGTTCGAAAGTTGCAACTCATGTTGTAAAATATTCCTTCCAGAATGGAAGATATCGCCTGAGAAAGTGAATTGCCTGTCCACAAGTAAAGTAATAATGGTGTGATTGATCTTTCCCATACTTGATGATGCATCAATATTGTATGTCTGGCCAAGTGACACATCCCCCCAAACTATGAAGTTGAGATCCATCTCAAATTTTGTTTCATGAAATCAAGAATGATTGTCCAATTCTGCTGATTTTCAAAAAAAAACTTCAACATGGTCCAGGCCATCACAGTCCGCAAAATTGTCTGACAAACTTAGGTGAACTTTTTACTACTTATTTGATGTAGGAGGATGAGATCAATATCCCGAGACAACACATCACTTTTCAGAAACAGAACAATTTGCTGAGAAAGTGCGAGACAAGTTATTCGGTCATTCCTATCAATTTCCACTTCCTACAACTCGGAAGTTCAATGTTCCGATGGAAATTGGATTCTCTTCCGCCCTACAGTCAACCTCCAAATTATGTGGATGAATGAGAGATTGACCGTAATAAGAGCATCCTGTCACAGGAGCTATGGGAATTCCGAATTCACTGTTGATCAGTTCCAAGAGATACAGGCAAAACTCGGTATTCGCGCATTCCGTATTCGCGAATTCCGTATTCGCGGTGAGATGAAATGCGACCCGAATTCGCTATTCGCGGCATTTTACCCCGTATTCGCGGATCCGGAAGCATTGAGATTTCTGAAAAATCTGAGAATCCAGAGAAAAACTTGAGTTGTTGATCGGTGAGTTAATGAACTAGATTGGAAATCTTAATGAAAACTGGATGCTAAAATCTAATATGCACGTCTAGCAAAAAGTCGTTTCATTCACTATATAACTCATGAAAATCAACAAGTTTCAAACCGTAAACAAACCTCCACGAACATTGAATTAAATCTTCTGTAGAGACATTCATTATGTTGACATGGCATTTGAATCCATTTTTCCTTGGTTGAATGGGGTTATGAAATTGTAAATGACACATCAAAATTTGTCATGGCTCCAAGAGAGCCATGACAAACCTTCAGAGTGCAATTGAAGATTTTCTGAGCAATGATTCAATAATCACCAAGAGTCTTCATTTCAAAATGTGCTGTAAAGCTGCACGTGAGCCTTACAAGACGTTGCACGCAGATCTCCTTCGTCGAGCGAAACAATCTTGCGTAACCTTGTTCCTCTCCAAAGAACGATGATTCGAATTAGGTGTTTATAGCGAAAATTGTTGATTTTAAATTTATATTCTCATGATCTCAATTCTGTGCCCATGTTTTCATTGAGTTATTTACAATATATACAAAAAATTCTATGGTCAATCACGATTTTTCAGAAAAATATGGTGACTCTCGATTGGAGCCGATCCCGTAACCCCCCATTTCCCATATGGACAATACTTCCGTATTCGCGAATTCGGTATTCGCGGTACTTTTTAGGAACGTAACTACCGCGAATACCGAGTTCTGCCTGTACTCATACTTTGGCACCGATAATAAAATCAACTACTTCCTTTTGGCTTCCGTTATATTTATTGGGTATGATGATAATATTGGAGAGCAAAGAATGAGGCAGCTAGAACCTGAAAAAGTTGTAATTATTGTCATCCACAAGCCAGATTTTAACCCAGAGACTTTTTCCACGTAATTTCTCAAGTTAAGTCTGTCTGGGATCACTGAGAGAATGTATTTGTGTGAGTTGAGTTCATGACCTGGAGCAAGTTGGAGTAGTTGATTAAAAATCAGCAGAATTGGGAAGTCATTCTAGGTTTCTCTGCTCAAATTCTGAGGTGGATGCCAACTTCATAAATTAGTAGAATATGTTACTTGGGCATACAGAGAGTGTTTATCCACACGGAAACCATCAACTATATCATAACAATTCACATGTCGAGAGAGAACTAACTTCCTGAGGAAATATTTCTTATTACGGAAAGAATATCCTTCAACATGAGTCGCATCTGATAAACAGCGCTTGGAGTATCATGACTGTACATACTCATTCGTTAACGAACAGCAGGAGATAATATTCTACGGAGAATGAGGCAGATTCTTTCAGAACCTGAAAATTCTGTAATCACTGTCATCCGCAAGACAGATTTTGACACGAAGATTTTTATCACGAAGTCAAATCTGTCTAGGATCACTGAGGTAGTGTATGGACATGAGTTGATCAACCAGTTCCTGCACATATTCCAATGATGAGCCTTTGATCATATTTGTCTTGTTTGAACTGCTTATCACTCCACTCCTCCATCTGAAGCGGATTTTTCAATTTGGACAAGATGTCAACACAAGCAGAAGTGAGGTTATGCATGCAGCATCGCGGATGCTCCCGTAATTTGAAGTTTATAGCCAATCGTATACTCCTGCAGCACCGAAAATATGTTGAAATCATTTTCTGATACTCCGGAAACATTGCCGCTGAGCAGATGAACGAGAACGACGGGGAAGTAGGTACCCTATGCGCGTAAGTTCTCTTCTCTGATCTTGTCTTTGGTGTGCACTGTTACGTGACAAAATTATTTTCGAGATATTGAAGCTACAGCTTCTCGAGAGAGTCTATAGCTCCAAAACGAGGGACACGCGCAGAGACCAAGAATATCGTACCAGGCGGTGTCACCGATTTTACGACCCCGACCGGTCATTGAATCTTGCCACCTGGATCGCTCGAGTTTTTTTTACACGCTGTACCGCGCGCCCACCTGCAGCAATGTCTATTCATTGCGGGTGGAAATTTTCGAGCGGCCCGGTGTGCAATCGTCTGTCGATTCGAATAATCGACAGATTATGATCAAGTTCACTCTTGGGGCGATGATGTGACATCCTCCGGTCATGAAAGTTCATTAAATGCAGATATATTATATGCGTCTCTTCAACTTGGCACTACGAGCAATATCCACAATGAATCTCCAGCTTTTTTAAATGCTGGATAGGTCACAGATTGAGAGCGAATGAGAGAGAGAGAGAGAGAGAGAGAGAGAGAGAGAGAGAGAGAGAGAGAGAGAGAGAGAGAGATAGTCCTTTATTCGTCCGAAGACAAAATTCAAAAATACGAAAATGTAAATACGCCGAACATCGACGACAAATTGGTTTAAACTCATATAGATTTATACATAGTCTTTGCTGATTTGGTTAAGGACGTTACGCTTATCACAATATGTGACTAATCAAAAATATCGTATAAATACATACGTCAAAGATTTAGTCAATGACATATCTACCAGAGTTGTGACTAGTCGATGGACGTTATATTACACGAAATAAACTACACTAAGACATACTAGTGCTCAAAAAAGGAAGGAAAATAAGAATATCACAGCTCGAAAATATCAGTCATGTGACTGAGAGTCACTGAAAAATTCCAATAGAAATTAGAAGAGCCTTTAGAGATTGGAAAAATGCCCGGCCTCCGCATCGATCCTTTGTCGGGGGAGCGTCATCAAGAAGTCTCTCACTACCCCCTTGAATTGTGAGAGTTTCGTCAGCTGCCGGAAGCCTAGAGGGAGAAAATTCCGAAGACGAGCGCATTGACTCTGGGAAGATCTTCGTCTATAGTCAAGTCGCATCCTTGGAATTTTGAGTTCCTGATCTTCTGCATCACTCCGCTGAGGGCGCTCAAAGTGGTGCCTGGTGAACATTGCAGCTGAATAACCAGGCTCTTCCAAGTGAACTATCTTATATATTAGAAGAGCTGCAAAGTACATTCTCCGCGAATCAGTACGAAACCACCCCAAGCGCTCCCAGAACGGAGCGATGTGCTCGTCTCTCCTCACACCAAAAATGTATCTCACACATGAATTGCTCAGTCGCTGTACCCGCGTCATCAGTTACATGAATTGCTCAGTCGCTGTACCCGCGTCATCAGTTCGTCAGTGGCATCAAGGTACACGACCGCGCAGTAGTCCAGGTGGGGTTGGACTAAGGTCTCGACGAGTCGGATTCGGAGAGTCTCGGCAGTACAGGCTCTTATGAACCGCAAGCTATGCAGAGTCTTGTTGACTTCCTTCGTGACTTGATTAATATGCGGTTTCCACGTCCATTCTCTGTCCAATGTCACGCCGAGACTCACGACCGTGTCACTGAATGGGACGGATACCCCATCCTGTATCTCAACTCCTGGCGAGTCCATCCTTTGCAGGTCTCTCACGTCCCTTTCAGAACTGAAGAAGATTGCTTTGGTCTTGCCAGCGTTGAGACGCAGGCCGGAGCCCTCGGCCCACCCAGCAACAAGTCGCCCTATTTCCTAGCCGAGCAATACCCTCCTTGATGTTCTTCTTCTCTACTTGTAAATAGATTTGGAGGTCATCTGCGTGAAAAAGATGATTTCCCGTCTCCCCGTCCAGTAGCTCAGGCATGTCATTAACATACAAGCTGAAGGGTAGAAACCAGAGAACGGAACCTTGTGGATTACCGAGATTGGTTGTGAGCCAATCGGAATTACCATGTTTTGATGTGACCATTCGGGTGCGACCTTGTAAGTACGATTTCATCCACAGAAGTGCCGATCTCGAGAAGCCGAGATCTCGAAGCTTACTCAACAGCTTTGGAGGTGAAATTGTGTCAAATGCCTTGCTAAAGTCGAACAGTAGTAATGTGGTGATCTTCTTCCTATCGATGCCTACTCTGATGTCATCGGTCAACTCCAAGAGAGCTGTCTGGGTACCGTGATGCTGCTTGAAACCAATCTGGAAGCGATCTAGTAAATTTGTATTTTTGAAAAGCTCCGTGATTTGGTCATGAGCAATTTTTCCCAGAACCTTGGAGAGGAAGCACAGCAGCGCAATAGGACTAAAGTCCGAGACCGCTGATGGAGCTGCAGTCTTTTTTAGTACGATCAGCTGTGCCTGCTTCCAAGCTTCAGGAAAAATGCTGTGAGCGAAAGAGGACTTGAAAATATTCACAATAAGGTCACCTAAGTCCGGAAGAATCTTCCCAATCACACTTTGAGGGACCCCGTCCGCCCCACGGGACTGTGAGGAAGGGTGCTTGATAGCAAGGACAACTTGATTGAAATTTGTGGGCTCGAACGTGAAGCCCTCCTCTGAAGCCAAATTGATTCCGTCAATTGCTGCTTCAATATTTTTGTGAGGCGAGACGGATATCCCTGCAAAGTGAGCGTTCAGCTCATCCGATGTGGAACCGTCAAGTTCCTCCTCTTTGCTCTTGGGCAAGAGGCCGAGGTTGCGCGTTTCCTTCCAGATGTTTTCATTTTGGTCTAGAGCGTCTGAGAGGTGATTTTGGAAGAAAGAATGACGCTCCTGCTCTTTGCGCACGTCGACCTCTTAGCTGAGTCACGAGTACTCATTCTGAAGCTCAGAACACTTGCGTTGATTGCGTTGGTTTCGCTCCCAGCGCCTACGTGCCGCATTCCGCTCATTTATGAGCGCTTTCAACTCAGGACTAATCCGATGAGCATCGCTTTTACGGGGTCTAATCGTTTTTTCAGGCCCTAATTCATCTAAAACATGCTTCAAATTTTCATTCAAGAGATCAACAGCATCTTCCAAGCTGGTTTCCGCTTTTCTAGGGCTGTCCAGTTGCAGCAAAGCAGACGATCATTTAGCTGCTCCGGAGTGATGTTCCGGAATCCCCTGTAAGTAAAGGAATCTCTTGGCGGAGCTGAAGTGAATCCATCGATGGTAACATCAATGACCGCGTGCCTGCCGAGACCGGGCAGTGACCTATTTTCGAAGTCAGTAATGGTGTCATTCTCATCAATGTTCATATGGTCAATCCACGTGCGAGATACATTGGAGTTGTGTTGGTGAGTGGCGCCGCGCTGCACAATCTGTAGAGACAGTTCTTCCGTCAATGCAGCAAGCGTTTTTGTGTCAGGATGATCCGCATCCAACAAGTCTGCATTCAGGTCTCCCATTA
>JAPYYZ010001850.1:0-25337 GCA_030522705.1 Eretmocerus eremicus | reverse complement strand
GGGGGGGGGGGAGGGGGGGGGGGGGGGGGGGGGGGGGGAGAGAGAGAGAGAGAGAGAGAGAGAGAGAGAGAGAGAGAGAGAGAGAGAGACTGACTTGTAGTGCCTAAATGGTTGGCTAGAGCAGTCTGGTCGTTACGTGGCTCGGTGTTCGACGACGACGGGCTCCGTTGTGAAGCACTATCTGGGGGAAGACGCGGAGCTTCCTCAGAAACGCTGACGATGCATCCTCGACAGCCGGCAAACCGCCCGTGTGTGTTGCGCGCTTCGGAGAGTCATCGCGGCTGCAGAGCCATGGCACGGAGGAGAGGTGCCAGCGAAGCGCATAGCAACTCTCTCACGTGACAGAAGATACGTCCGAGTCAGATCTGGCTGAAAATGTTATGTGATATCGAGGAGGGGTAGTGTAGGGTCTCGAGTAAGCGCAGGGGCACAGTATCGTACCATGTGGCTGCAGCTTTGGAACTTGGCATCAGTTCTGGACTCACTCGCCTCCCCTTCGGAGCAGAATATTTCAGAGAGCTTCCAGAAATATTCCAAACTATCTCTCAATGTTCCAAGGTTTTTGGAACATTATAAGAGGAATTCCTCGTAATATCTCGGAGAAGTGACCTCCTTTGAAAGTATTCCCATCGTGATGTTTGAGATTCATTCCAATCGAATACTCCGCACCATGTCACGGAAATATCTCAGAAAGGTAGAGTGAGGGTTTTGCTTTGGAACGTTTCAGATGGCTCTCCAGAAATATTTTAGTATAGACAGTGTAACGTCTCTGTAAGCTTCTACGAAACGCTTCTCCAAGATTTCGAGTCTTTCGCCGGAATTTGCCATGAACTTGCCTGTGTCATGTCTGGGAGAAACATACCGAAATGATTTTGAAATGTTTCTCTCAATTGATTGAGACATTCTACAGGAACATGCTTCGGAATCTTCATCTGAAAAGTTTCCGAAATAATCTACTGAGAGCTCGAGCCTGCATGATGATCGAGGCACATGTGCAAGGAATTCCTTCCCATCAATATCTCACCAGAATGTCCCAGCAACCTTTTTGAGACGAATCAAGAAAACAGTCAGAGCGAGGTTCTTGAATAAGTAGCTAAGACTTCATGTGAAACCTCACCAAAAGACTTTCATACAAAATTTCAGGATATCTAATGAATTTCAGATGATGGATTCCAGAGAACGCCCCAGAAAATTTCGAGTGAATCTCGTGATTTTACTGTTCCAGATTGATTCTATTAAATGATATCCAGTTAAATCCCTCTTCACGAACACCTCCAAATAGCAAGAATCTCTCAATAGCGGGCAGCTTTTATGCGACCGCCGTAAGATTTCCATTAGGAATATACCCCTCAATGGCGGACACCCTCCTCATAACGAAGACTCTTGATGCGACCGAAGGTGTCCGCTATTGGGAGATCTCATTGTATCCCGCACCGTGGTATGGAAATATCTCAAGGAGATAGTGTGGGAATATTGCTTCGAAATTCAAAGGATATTACAGTGCTACGTTTCTGCAAGATTCTACGGAACATTTTTTGGAATCTTTCTTCGGAATTTCCCATGAATCTCCCTGTATAGAGATTCCTCGGAGAAATATTCCGAAATATTTTCGGAACGTTTCTGTGAACTCATCGAGACATTCTACAGGAGGCAGAATATCCCTCATAATTTTCACCTGAAAACATCCGAAAGCAATCTAACGAGAGACCGAGCCTGTGTAACGTTCAAGGCACATGGGCAAAGAATTCCATTCTAATATCTTCCCACGATATTTCAGCAACCTTTTTGAAACATATTAAGTAAACATTCAGAGCCAGTCAACACTGGAGAAGTCACTTATGGCTAGAGTCTCATAAGGAACTTCCCCGAAAAGTTTTCATACTAATTCTGACGATGTCTGGAGTTTGACTTGTGAGTTCTTTATGGCAGATCTCACAATTGTTTCAGAAAAATTTCAGTAGAATTTGTCCTTGCACTATTCTAGATTCAATTCGATGAAGTATTCCGCGCCGTGTCATAGCAATATCTTAGGAAGATTGTGAAGGAATATTGCTTTGAATTGTCTCAAAACTTTTCCAGAAAGCTTTCGAGACATCTTCTATTGAAACATTTCTGCAAGATTCTACGAAGGTTTTTCAAAATTTCCCCTCATTCCCCCGTGATAGTTCTATGGAACGTTACGGGGGAATGTTCTGGAATATTCCGGAAAGGTTTCTGCAAGATTTCCAGTGGATTCCACAGGAATATTTCTCTGAATCTTTTCCTGAAATGTTCCCGTGCTATGTGGGTGGAATATTGATGAGTGTTTTGGAAGAAAGCTTCAATTGTTATCATTGGATCCTGATTCTTCACGGATAAGACACGTGGGAAGTTGCTTGGGACATTCACAACCCTTCCAAAGCTTGATGGAAGTTTTTTCAAAATCCGGCATGGTATAATCATCGTTGTGACGCCTGATCTGAGATTACGGTATTGCACGATTGCGTACCCACCTCAGTGTTAAAATAGCCTGCCTATGCCACTTTCGCGAATCTGGTGCGTTATTTCAGGGTTGATTAGAATCCTTATACGAAATTCAATTCTAAACAGTTCATGTGGGAAGAATAATATATGGTGTACAGGGCTTTTATATGGCTCGAACTAGAGGGAGATCGTCTGAGACGACTGTACGTTATTCTTTCTGTACATGATCTTGACCAATCTGACATGAATCAAACATCTATCTAACTTGAAACAGTTCAAACATGATTCGGCTGACGAACCGTGCTCGTTATCGCGTTCGTCCCGACGATTGGATGCTGGCATGCTTGGCCTATCTTCAAACTCATTTCCTTCAGATTATGTTACTTCAAATTATCCACAGGAATTGGTTTGTGATTCAACTGCATGTGTATCATGCTGAATTTTCTCCGGACTGAAACCCTAGCACTGGGGAACATAACCCCGCATTTACTTGAACATCTTTGAAATTTCATCCAAACAGCTTCTGTTCGCCAGGAACATTCGAATGAATCAAAACATGAACCAATTCCTGCATTCAATTGTATGAAATTTTTTCGGATTTTTGTGGTCAAGAAGAGGCGATGGTTGCGCGGAATTTGAATTGATTCTTTCATCTAGCCTCAATATATAGTCATAAGGGTGTGCCTTATTTCCCAATATTTTCGAATCCTTGTTTCCCGCCCCTAGATTGTTTCCAAATGACGAAAAAATGAGTTTCCAACTTCGACCGACTCCGAAAGAAAAATATTTAACCGTGCCGACACGAGCCGACATTTTTCCAGTTGAGTACTTCACGATACACGTTCTGAAGTACTGAGTGAACACGTTCGAGCGACACTTGACGACGTTTTTGGAGTCAAAAAATAATCCAAAACATCATTTTCGATATAGAATTCCATGCTGAATCCATATCCGGCCTCATTTTTGCCATCCAAATAGTAAAATTGCTTGAAAATTCGATTTTCATCAGAAAAACTCTATTTTTTCATAGGAAATCGAGTATTCTCCCACCTCTTCCGTGCACCAGGGCTTTGTTTGAACGCAAAAAAATTTCCAAAGAACAATTATCGATGTTGAACCATATGCTGAATCCATATACGTCCTTATTTCTGCCATCCTAGCAGTAAAATTGCTCGAAATACTCGATTTTCATCAGAAAAACGCTATTTTTTCATAGAAAATCGTGTATTTTTCCACATTTTCCGTGCACCACGGCTTGGTTGAAGCTCAAAAAAATTCCCAAAGGACCATTAATGATGTAAAACTATATGCTGAATCCATATCCGGCCTCATTTTTGCCATCCAAGCAGTAAAATTGCTCGAAAAACTCGATTTTCATATGAAAAACGCTATTTGTTCATAGGAAATCGTGTATTCTCCCACCTTTTCCGTGCACCAGGACTTTGTTCGAACGCGAAACGATTTTCAAAGAACTAGGACCGATGTGAAACCATATGCTGAATCCATATATGGCCTCATTTCCGCCATCTCAGCAGTGAAATTGCTCGAAAAACTCGATATTCATCAGAAAAACGCTATTTTTCATAGAAAATTGTGTATTTTCCCACATTCTCCGTGCACCAGGGCTTGGTTTAAGCGCAAAAAATCTTCGAAGAACCATATTCGATGTGAAACTGTATGCTGAATCCATATCTAGCCTCCTCTCCGCCATCCAAGCAGTAAAATTGCTCGAAAAACTCGATTTTCATCAGAAAAACGCTATTTTTCCATAGAAAATCGTGTATTCTCCCACCTTTTCCGTGCACCAGGGCTTTACTCGAACGCAAAAAAATTCCCGAAGAACTATTATCGATGTGAAACCATATGCTGAATCTATATCCGGCCTCATTTCTGCCATGAGCTATTTGATTTGATCTGTAAAGTTCCTTCTGGATTCAATGATGCTCATCCATCTGCGTTTAATTCAGCTTGTGCTCTTAGTATCTGGAGTGTCTGTTATGAATGTCATCTCTTCGTACGACAGCAAAATGAAAGAACCTTCATGTGATAATCACATCCTTCTTGAGGCTAGTCCTCCCATAATGAGAGATCAACTCATTCTGATTTGTTGACAGTAGCATATTCCTATGTCATTTATCATCATCCATCATACACAAACTCCTCGGTACAACATCGCTCAAAGAATCCTTATGCAGGGTCATTATTCATGATTTGATTCGGAAAATTTTTACTCCTATTGAGAATCTATTCATTTATTTAGACTACCCCGAAGTCTTTTCGCTATATATCTCTAAAGGTAATCTTGTCTATGTTTCTGCAAGAGTGAAGCATATTCATTCCATGAACTTACCAGACATACTTGATATCAATCTAAATCTAAGATATATATATCTGCGATTTCCAAGAAATTCGATGTTTCGGAGGCCTCACCTTGTTATGTGTTGTGAAATAGTAATCACACCAATGAGAGAAAACTATAATTCCCCTGGGTGCTATATTTATGTTAACCTTGACAGGCAGGATTGAGATCCTGAATTGGACGACCAGAAGATGAGTTCATCCAGTTTAAAAGGAGAAATCTACTCGATTGGTAACTCAATCCAAGTTCTTCAAGTGTTGTTCTTCAACACTCGAAATTGTGGTCTGAGCTTAGGAAAGAGCTACGAGCTAGTTGTTGATGAAGTATTGATTTTCTGGGAGAAAGCTCGCATTCCTACTCAAAAGAAAGACAAATGTGTTACAAAATTGCAGAAATCATATGAAGATCAGAGAAAAGTCCAAAAAAGTAACAAGTCAAAGTGTGGGATGAAGATGAAGGATTTTTCCAAGAAAAATTGAAGCACCTATTCGACATTGCTCATGGAAACGCCACAGATATACTGGATGAGTCAGGAAAAGCATTCTTGACAGATCAACGGTCTAATAATCATCATTCGTTATCCCTGTTTTGAATCCTTGATGTGTGTTCCTATGAGGATCATGATACGACTCTGGAAGTCGCGAGAGTAATGCTTCTGTTGAGTTACGAACTCTTGAAACAAGCAACCCAATTGTATCCACTCACATTACATTCAATATACGAAAATACTATCATATTCAATTCCGAGATTGGATGGGGATTCGATTTTCCAGTAATTATGAATAATACAACAGGTTATTGAGTCTATGAATTGTGATTGAGAGAGTGGAGTGCAGATTTTTCCCTCGAGTTCCATAGTTATATTCTAAGGAGCTCAATCTTTGATTCAGTGGACCATTCAACGCGGAAAACCACGAATGGTTGCGCCATTTTCCACGTGCCGGAAGACAGACGCGACGGAACGAGATCGAACTCACGAAAAATGGATTTTGGAAGGTAACTTGAATTTTCACTACCCAGGCTCTCGTTATGAAGAACTGAGGGCAGAATACGCTCGCTTATGGAATTGTTGATGATGGAAAATGATCATTGTTGAGTACTCTGAACACGTTGTATCACACATATATGTTCGAATTTTGATTCTGGATGGAAATCGATGGAGGAGGTGATGTCTGGTAAACTTTTTCGTGATCATTCGGAGCCTCAGAAGACGAAATAGATAGGAAAATGACGAAAAATAGCACTTTTGGA
The DNA here is from genome assembly GCA_030522705.1 of Eretmocerus eremicus. NCBI lineage: Eukaryota > Metazoa > Arthropoda > Insecta > Hymenoptera > Aphelinidae > Eretmocerus > Eretmocerus eremicus. Next base: position 19,264 of record JAPYYZ010001850.1, on the reverse strand, counting down.
TGAAAATCCAATTCTTCCAACATTTAAGCTCCGTAAATCCCGAGAATGTGGTCGGATTCCAATTGAACCAGAAAGTCCGAGTCAGAAATAATATTTAAAGAATTCTTCTGTGATCATTTGAAATCCTGAGGCACGAAAAATGTGAAATAATGACGAAAAATAGAGGTTCTTACGACGGAAAATTTTTCGGGAATTTTACCTCCTTGAAACCAAACAATCAAACCGGATATAGATTCAGCATGGAATTTTACATCAGAGATGATTTTTTGGACATTTTTTTCTGGTATCCAAAGGGCAAAGGGAACCGAAAAAAGGAAGAAGAATGACGGAAAAATATCGTTTTTGGATGAAAATTGGATTTTTCGAGCAATTTTACTGCTTGGATGGTGAAAATGAGACCGGATATGGATTCAGCATATAGTTTCACATTAATAATAGTTCTCTGGAGAATTTTTTGCGTTCAAACAAAGCCCTGGTGCACGGAAACGGTGGGAAAATACACTATTTTCCATGAGAAACTAGCGTTTTTGGATGAAAATCGAGTTTTTCGAGCAATTTTACTGCTTAGATGGCAGAAATGAGGCCGGATAAAGATTCAGCATATAGTTTCACATCGATAATAGTTCTTTGGAAATTTTTTTGCGTTTGAACCAAGCCCTGGTGCACGGGAAAGGTGGGAGAATACACGATTTTTTATGAAAAAATAGCGTTTCTCTGATGAAAATCGAGTTTTTCAAGCAATTTCACTCCTTGGATGACAAGAATGAGGCCGGATATGGATTCAGCATGGAATTCTATATCAATAATGATGTTTTGGATCATTTTTTGACTCCAAAAACGTCGTCAAGTGTCGCTCGAACGTGTTCACTCAGTTCTTCAGAACGTGTATCATGAAGTACTCAACTGGAAAAATGTCGGCTCGTGTCGGCACGGTTAAATATTTTTTTTCGGAGTCGGTCGAAGTTGGAAACTCATTTTTCCGTCATTTGGAAACAATCTAAGGGCGGGAAACAAGGATTAAAGAATATTGGGAAATAAGGGACACCCTGAAAGTCATCTACTCAGCATTCTACGAATTTTCTAAGGAGAATTCTATTATTTAGAAATATTTCAGAATTCTTCCATAATTCTTTCGACACCCCGTGACATAATTTTTTCTAGACAGCCTGCTGCAAAGATGGCCGTCAGCATTCCATCCCCACCATCGCAGCGTGTGTTGATGCGCAACTTTGCGCTCTTTGAGGTGTTATCTATCACCCCTAATTTTTCAGATTTTATGAAACGAGTCACAGGAGGTGGAGAAAGAAAACTATTTTTGACACTATTGCTGACGATTTTCCCCCCACACCAAAGTGTGCTGACGATGGTTTCCGTTAATCTAGAAACATAATCTATCGATCAAAATTGGTCTTAGAAATTGAAAAATGAAGCACATAATTGAGAGGAGAGAGGTATTTGATGAATCAATGAGGAATTGATCCACCACTAGAAGATTTCAAATACAAAGGACCGAGCATCTTCGGGCACTAGCGAGCACCCACGACACTCTACTAGTGGGGCATTGGTAGTAATGGTGAGTGATTAACAGTGCCCGGTAGCGCTCGGTAGTGATACCGCGTGGCGATACCACCAGAAGCCCCTCAGAAATTCTTCTACAGTCAGAGTGGTTCAAAACGGCTATTATTTAAGCATGTGAAGATTATCGAACATCAACCACAATGATGTTTTCATCACTTCTGAATGAATACTCAGAAGTCGATCTTTATGACATATAGTGCGCCTACTTACGGAATAATTTCTCGAATTCATTCAGTTTTTAAATACATGAAATGGAAGCATTTGAGAGGCCGTCAGAGGCAGACTAGACTATTTTTAGTTTCCATGTTCCCGATAAGCCTGATCAAGAGAATGGATCTCACAAAACCGACGGGTCATTTGAGAGTTAGGTCCTCAATACAATACAGGCTGGATTCTCCCAGGTGTGACTTGTAGAGTGAGTACAATAGGAGCCTAACGATTTATCAGAAAGGAATCATAATTTCTCAAGTTTCGGGGATGAATGAAAAGGCTTGCGGATCCTCAAAGGGTACAAACATGAGAACTCATATCAATTCTGATTTCTCGGATATCTGCTTGACTCTAAGCAAATATTCAACGACATACTGCGAGATGCCATCGTGACAATGGGATGGACAGATATATTATTTACTCTCACTGGAGGAAAGTATCACCCCGAATCTAAAGCATGAAAGCAAGGCTTTTGAATTTATGGTTGAGAGTCACCTGATCCTCAAACATGGATTCACCTTGGCTTCATCCCTCGAATGCTCATACTCAAGATGCACGAGCGATTTTGAAATTCTTTTGTCAAGCAAACAAAGATATGTCTCCTCAAATACATTTTTGAGGAGGATAGTTGACGCTTCTCCACAAAAAATGCCGTCGTTTGACTGTTCGTTTGACTGTACGTCTCGATAAACGTCCGAGCGCAAGTCTGGCAGGAGATCGAGCTGGTCCTCTGTTTGAACACCTGGCTGGTAGTGGTAATAGCACATATGGCAAATTTCCGTACGTCCGGTCGAACGGTCGGCTGGACGTCCCAGCGGACGAGGTGCCACATGTGGATAACTCTATCAGAGACCTGTATTGGACATGGCCTTGCAATAGATCGTGGACAATATTGGAGTCAAAATTTGAAAAGAAGAATGATGAATTGCAATTATAAGTGGAAATAAGAGAGTCGAAGTTTATGATACTGAATTTGGAAGTCAACCATGAAAAATATTGAGGGATGAGGTACTCAGCCAGATCGCAACGGTAAGACCATCCCTTGTTGATGGGATCATCTTGGTGATCCATTGTATCACGTACCTGGAAGTACGTTATCTGTAGTCGCGAGCACGTAACGACCCGGAGGCATGATAAGCTCCAGATGTGGCCTCATTACGAAGGCACGTGCATGATCTGCAACTGTGACCATGCTCCAGATGACTTGACAGCCCCCCCCCCCCGCTCGCCCACAGCTTCTCGTAGATGATGGCATTCCATAGATGGAGGAGTTCAGAACTGCCCACACAGCATGGAATTGTTTCAGAAACTTTTCTGAAATATTTCCATGAAAGATTGGTAATCTTCCTGAAATATTTCTATGAAATGTTTCAGAAATATTTCTATGAAATGTTTCAGAAATATTTCTATGAAATGTTTCAGAAATATTTCGATGAAATGTTTCAGAAATATTTCTATGAAATGTTTGAGAAATATTTCTATGGGATGTTTCAGAGATAATGTTATGCCCCTCTGCAAAGACCGTTCCGGAATATTTCCCTGAAACATTTCTGCAATATTGCTGCGAATAATTCACTGAAAGATTTCTGAAAGATTACAGAAATATTTCTCGGAAATCTTTCGGAGAAAGATTTCTGAAAGCTTTCCGAAAGATTGCCGGGAAAGGTTGAGAGCCTTCCAAGAATCTTTCCGGAAATCTTTCGGAGAAAGATTTCCGGAAGCTTTCCGAAAGATTGCCGAGAAAGATTTGTATCTGATGCTCTAAAAATTGGTGCGACGCTTATAGATATTAATCAGATATTTCAGAGTAAGAAATTTCTATTTCCTGGATTGACGTGGTTGGTGTGTGAGCCTGTAACTAAGGAGATTGAGATGATATATCATGATTACTCCCACTTAGAAGATTGTCGACCTCGCATACATACTTTATATCTCGCATCGCAACTTACTTCTATTTCGCATATCACGCTTTGTAACTTGGACTAACTCATCAAACTAGATCGCAATGTCAGTACGGCGGATGCCTATCTTACCATATCTGCTCACACTAACAGTTATCTGCAATAATTTGAAACTCCTATATATATATCCACCGAGGTTATATTTGGTCACTTGCGAAAAGCACAAGACGCGTTAATCGAGACTTGAATTAGATCTCCATGACCTAGTCCTTGACATGATGGAATCTGCGATGGATCGGTCAATCAGTTTGAGAGTTGATGAGGGGGTTTGGATATTTTTCAATCGTCGAATCTCATCAAAATGAGGTGTTCATCGGCCTCAAGATGCTTAGAGTGCGACCAGACCCCACCCGGCGGACAGTATGTTCGTTGGAATCTTCCCTGAAATCTTTCTGGAAGGTTCCAGAAAGATTTCATAGCAAGATTCCAGAAAGATTTTTCGAAATATTTCATGGAATGTTTCTAGAAGATCTCAGAGAGATTCAATCGCACGATTTCAGGAAGATTTCTCAAAATATTTCACGGAATGTTTCTGACACATTTCCTAAAGATTTCACATGAATGTTCCTATCAAATATTACGGAATCATTCTTGAAATGTTTCTGGAGGATCTCTGGAAAGTTACTATGAAATATTTCCATGAAATATTTTCTTGAAACATTCCCATGCCGTGTGGGATCTTCCGTGAAATGTTTCTGAAAGATTTCGCAGAAGTTCCGTTGCAAGATTGCAAAGGGATTCGTTGGAATCCCTCCTCAGATGTTTCAGGAACATTTTGCAAACATTCCATTGCAAGCTCCCAGGAAGATTAGTTGGAATCATTCGTAAAATGTTTCTGAGAGGTTCCAGAAAGATTCCATCGCAAGCTTTTGAAAAGATCAGTCGGAATCTTTCATAAAATGTTTCTGAAAGGTTTCGTGAAGGTTTTGTTGCAACATTGCAGAAAGATTCATTTGGATCTTTCGTGAAATGTTTCTGAAAGATTTCGCGAAGGTTTCGTTGCGAGATTGTAGAGAGATTCGTTGGAATCTTTCGTGGAATATTTCTGTGAGGTTCCAGAAAGATTTCATCGCAAGCTTCCAAAAAGATTAGTCGGAATCTTCCGTGAAACGTTTCTGAAAGGTTTCGTGAAGGTTTTGTTGCAACATTGCAGGAAGATTCATTGCAGCCTTTCGAGAAATGTTTCTGAAAGATTTCGCGAAGGTTTCGTTGCGAGATTGCAGAAAGATTCGTTGGAATCTTTCGTGAGATCTCTCTGAAAGGTTTCCGAAAGATTTCATCGCGAAGGTTTCGTTGCAAGATTGCAGAAAGATTCGTTGGAATCTTTCGTGAAATCTTTCTGAAAGGTTTCCGAAAGATTTCATCCCAAGCTTTCAGAAAGATTTCTCGAAATATTCCACGAATTGTTTCTGACACGTTTCATAAAGATTTCACATGAAAGTTCCTATGAACTATTGCAGAATCATTCTTGAAATATTTCTGAAGGATTTCTGGAAGGTTTTCACGAAATATTTCCATGAAATATTTCCTTGAAATATTCCCATGCTGTGTGGGTGTCTCTACAGATTCTATCGAAGAGTCTAGGTTGCATCACACTGGAATTTGAAGTGGCATTCTTGAGCCTAATAGGGCTTGACGGCTGGATTCTGACTTTGACAAAAGTATGAGTGAGGAGAGTTTTTTTCATCTCAGGATAGCAAACAAATGTAGATTATGGGAGTGGGATATTCCAATCCCTGCTGGAAATAATTCACTGGGACCCCAGTGGGATCGTGGAAAGCTTCCAGAGATCTTTCAGAAATATTTCAAGAATAATTCTGCAATATTTCATAGAAACATTCATGTAAAATCTTTATGAAACGTGTCAGAAACATTTCGTGGAATATTTCGAGGAATCTTCCTGAAATCGTGCGATGAAATCTTTCTGAAATCTTCCAGAAAGATTTCACAAAAGATTCCAACTAATCTTCCGGGAAGCTTGCAATAAAATCTTTCGGAAACCTTTCAGAGAGATTTCACGGAAGATTCCAACGAATCTTTCTGCAATCTTGCAACGAAACCTTCGCGAAATCTTTCAAAAACATTTCACGAACGATTCCGACTAATCTTTCTGGAAGCTTGCCATGAAATCTTTCGAAAACCTTTCAGAAAGATTTCACGAAAGATTCCAACGAATCTTCCTACAATCTCGCAACCAAACCTTCGCGAGATCTTTCAGAAACATTTCACGAAAAGTTTCGATAAATTTTTCTGCAATGTTGCAACAAAACCTTCACGAAACCTCTCAGAAACATCTTACGAAAGATTCTGACAAATTCCTTGGAAAGCTTGCGATGGAATCTTTCTGGAACCTCTCAGAAATATTTCACGATAGATTCCAACAAATCTTCTTGCAATATTGCGACGGAACCTTCGCATAATCTTTCAGAAACATTTTACGAAAGATTCCAACTAATCTCTCTGAAAGCTTGCAATGAAATGTTTGCAAAATGTTCCTGAAACATCTCAAGAGGGATTCCAACGAATCTCTCTGCAATCTTGCAACGGAACCTCTGCAAAATCTTTCAGAAACATTTCACGGAAGATCCCACAGAGCATGGAAATGTTTCAAGAAAATATTTTATGGGAATATTTCATGGTAACCTTCCAGAGATCTTTCAGGAACATTCCGAGGATGATTACGTAATATTTCATAGGAATATTTATGTAAAATCTTTAGGAAACGTGTCAGAAACATTCCGTGAAATATTTCGAGGAATCTTCCTGAAATCGTGCGGTTAAATCTTTCTGAAATCTTTCAGAAATATTCCATGAAATATTTCGGAAAATTTTTCTGAAATCTTGCTATGAAATCTTTCTGGAACCTTCCAGAAAGATTTCAGGAAAGATTCCAACGAACATACTGTCCGCCAAGTGGAGCCTGGTCGCACTTCAAGCATTTTGAGGCCGATAAACATCTCATTCCGATCAGATTTGACGATTAAAAAATATCCAAACCCCCTCATCAACTCTACGACTGATTGACCGATTCATTGCAGATTTCACTATGTCCAGGATTAGGTCATGGAGATCCAATTCAAGTCTCTATCAACGCGTCTTGTGCTACTCGCAAGTGACCAAATATAACCTCGGTTGATATATATAAGAGTTCCAAATTATTGCAGATAACTGTTCGTGTGAGCGGATTTGGTAAGATAGGCATGCGCCGTTACCGACATTGCGATCTAGTTTGAGTTAGTCTAAGTTGCGAAGCGTGATATGCGAAATAGAAGTGAGTTGCAATGCGAGATATAAAGTATGTATGCGAGGTCGACAATCTTCTAAGTGGGAGTAACCATGATATATCATCTCGATCTCCTTAGTTACAGGCTCACACACCAACCACGTCAATCCAGGAAATAAAAATTCTTCACTCTGAAATATGTAACTAATATCTATAAACGTCGCATCAGTTTTTAGGGCATCAGATACGAATCTCTCTCGGCAATCTCGCGGAAAGCTTTCGGAAATCTTCCTCCGAAAGATTTCTGGAAAGATTCCTGAGAGGTTCTCAACCTTTCCCGGCAATCTTTCGGGAAGCTTTCGGAAATCTTCCTCCGAAATATTCTCGAGAAACATTTCTGTAATCTTCCAGAAATCTCTCAGTGAATGATTCGCAGAAATATTGCAAGAATGTTTCAGAGAAATATTTCGGAACGGTTCTTGGAGAGGGACATAACATTATTTCTGAAACATTTCATAGGAATATTCCTGAAAGATTATTAATCTTTCATGGAGATATTCCAGAAAGGTTTCTGAAACATTCCCATGCTGTGTGGGAAGGATCAGAGTCTTTACAGGATCCAAAAATCAAGTATCACAACTATGTATCCAACAATATTCTTTGAGCACTAGAAAAGGAATCGAGAATTCGAAATAGACTCTCTTTCGAACACAGATGGAGAGAAGAATTACTTTTTCCCTCGATAAAGGGCATATTAAGACAACTTTCACTATTCTTTTCCAAATGTGAAATCACGCTTGATCACGTTTTTGCATGAGGCGAAAGATGTTAAGATTCTATAAGCTCATCACATAGAATAAATAATTGTTTTTCTGAACTTTTTGTGAAGGTTCTCAAGTCATTCACATATACCGATAAATGGGATTGATCCTCCAAAAAAAATCAATAATTTTCTTTATACTGTATTCCTTCAGGTTCAGTTACACCATCACTAACCATTTCCTCTCCGAAAATTGTATCTACACTTTGGCTGATATTGGAACCTCAAAAATTTAATCGCTATATGTATACGAATAGAACTTTTCGGAGAGATGCTCTGTGAGTGCATGACCACTTTATTTTTGTCTTGCTAAGGAGTATACAAAATCAATGATATTCCAATGGGAGCAATAAGTTGTCAACGAATTGTTTACAAACACGAAGTGTGAAAAATGTAAATCCCGTCGATCGTACAATAATATTGATTGACCCTTTGTCACCAAGGAAACACACGTTCAGCGAAATAGCTTTTCAACGAGATGTCCCCGACCCGAAATAGATCTCAGCGATGTTGGGACTCTATCGCTCGATTGATGGGATCATATTTCGAGGAATGACTCCATCGTTCTTTCGAGCAACTTGTCGTAGCGCTCAGGCTGGCAACCAAAGTTCGATAAAGGCTCAAGCTTCGACCCTTGAGCCTCCACCCTCCTATTGGTGGTATAGGTTCGGAGAAATTCAGATTCCTCTTGCAAAGCAAAGAAAGATGAAAGAATCGCCTCGGGTGGAGTTTAAACCATTCGAATAGTCAAGGATACTCGAATGGCCGCCATTGAAAAGTGGCACAGAGTAGCAGGGGCAATTTTCTCAGCTCTATAGTGCTTCCCGGAGGAAGTGAGATCTTTTCAGGTTGCAGCTTCAAGATGAATAATGGAGCATCGGAAGTCGTAGCTCGAGTCTTCATCAAGTTATGACCACCAGCCTGAGGGGTGCGATGAGTAACTTGGAGGAACGATGAAGTCATCTCTTGAGGCTGTGGGTTCAACCACCCCCTGTGGTGATTCTCTCATCTCTGTATCACTTTCTAGGAAGAATCTATATCCCTCCGAGTTGTAGTGTTCCGATCGGAGATGGAGTCTCGAGAGTCGGAGCTTGAGCCTTCATAAAGCTAATATCGTCAGCCTGAGCGCTGTGATGAATGATTTGAAAAGAAAATGAAGTCATCGATTCAATACGACTCCATCAATCGAGCGATAGACTCCCAATATCGTTGAGATATATCTTCTCGACAGAAGTTGGATATTTGAGTGGTCGTGGTTACATAAATAGCCATAATTGAGAAGCGACACCGGGTTCGATCGATTTCTCCAGAGTGAGCTCACGCGCCACCTCTTTGGTAACACAGTTGGTAGCGTCCCGGTCTAAAATGCCGGAGGGCATGATTAAAACGCCATCCCGGGTGATTTCCTCATCCCCGTGCTGCTTTCAAAGGAAAATCAAATCTATTTGGGGTGCAGACAGCAAATGAAAGGTGGAGGCTCGAGGGTCGTAGCATGAGCTTTTATCAATCTATTAACGCCAACTTGTATGCCGCGATAAGCCTCTAGGAGAAAAGATGGAGTCGTTTGTGATAGATGATCTCATTATTCGAGCGATAGGTTTCGAACGACGATGAGATCCATCTCATCAATCTTAGCTCAATTCCCAAATGGTCATGGTTATAGTTCCATGACCGCAATTGGAAAGCGACACTCAGTTGGATCAATTCCTCCTGAGTAGGCTCACCTGCCACCTCTTTAGTGGTACTGTTGGCTGGTGCCGAAAGAAGAGTTGACTGGGGCTTCAAAGTCAAAACTTGGACATGACAGTAGAGAAACTTGTGCTTACAGTCTTCCAGATGACTAGTCTCGGTACTTTTTTGCGTCTGATACATGGAAAAATATCAGAATTGGAGACCAGATTCATTATGAAGTATGATGGCTCGTAGTTTTCCTCTTGACGATCATATTTCAAGCCTGAAAGAGTTGGATTATATCATCCAAAAAAGGAACCAAAAGGTTTTTTGCAGTAAGTTGAGGCTCTAGATGAATGGATCTCATTCAATATCAAAAATAGTTACGAATTGCAATTCAGTAAATTAATTTTCGAAGCGAGGAATGCAGAACTATATCCGTCCAGACTACACAGCTAAAACCAAGAATCATGAAAATGTCATTTTTATGCTAAATTAAAGGGTTCGTGCGACAGCAAAACCAAATTTTCGACTCGTAATTTCTATTCAATCTCAAAATTGACCATGAAAATCAATTCAGCGGAAAATTTTGCCCGGGAAATAGTTGGTTGTATTATTTCAGTTCACTAGATCGTTGCCAAAATTCATTCAGATGTTATTTTTATGCTGAAATGTGTTCTCACAATAACATATCCAAATGTCGCAGAGTGTTCGCTCGATCTTCCTATTGGTCGTCAGATTCGATTCAGCAACGGATTTTGCACGAGAAATTAGGCATCGTACCCGTTCATACCAATGACGTTCTTAAACGATGAAAATGGTTTTAGGACAATGAACCGTCATTCCCGAGATGTGTCTGTCATTCGATCTGGATAACGACCGTGAATTTTGATTTGGCGAAAAATTTTGCATGGATGATGTCCTTGACAACATCCCTCCCAAATACTTCATGTCAGTAGGAGCTTATCGGTGTACTTTGACGGAAAATTGTGAAAAATGCAATAAGCGTACTGTTTTGAAAATCTTCGATGGGGTGGAACGCCATTCAATCGAAACCTTGGCCTCTGAGAAAAATTTTTTCCTCTTTTTCTTGGCGGATGAGGAAGTTTCAGGGGGTGGTCCGCCCAATTCGAGAGTATTGAAAAATGAGTGACACCCTTATATCCATCTTAGCGAACTTTCCGATGATCTTGGATTGAGGAACATGCATTGTCATGACGGATGGTACTTTTCGGAGGCTAAATCGATCGTTCCGTCATGCTATATGCAGATATTTTTTGATGAATCATACCATATGTTACGTGGATAGGGTATCTCCAAAGAGAACACGAGTACAGGAATAATGATTTATCGAGAGAGGTGAACGTTAGAGAGTGTCGAGTGTGTGACTCTACTGGTTGATTCGAGCGGTCTGCTCGAGGCGCGAGGCAATATTTTGCAATAACAATCTAATAATGTTTGTAAGAATATTTGACAATGACGTCCTGGTATTTACTACATATAAAACCATTCCTCGTGAGTATTCATTTTTCATGAATATTTCCCTGAGAAGATGAATTGTTAATAATAATGATAATAACAATAACTGTAATAACGGTAATGATCATATCAATGGGTCAATTATGGTATTTACAATCTCGTCGTAATTGTTGTATCGAGCTCATGATTTTTCTGATTCGGAATTTGAGCACCACTGTCGATTATTCTAGTTGCCTTCTCTAGTCCTTCTCCGGAAGTACTTAGCTTCTATTGTGCCTCGTGCGCCGTTGATGACGGGAGTGATAAGACTAATAGCTCGCAGTTGCGGCTATATGATACATTTTTGTTCTCTAGCTGTCTCTCATTCTTGAAATGAAAATCGTTTTGACTGGAGGGTGAATCTACGGTAAGGTCCACCAGAGGGTTGGAATTTGAAGATGAAGATATTATATAGTTTGATGTTGGAAGTAATAGTATATCATTCCTACTTACAGGAAAATTTTGGGTCACATCGGAAAAAAATTTTTTTTTCGCATTTTTTCCCTAACTCTATCACTTGATGATCAACAGATACTCATTGGCCGTGGAAAGACCCGGTACAGATGGCTGAATTCCTAGAGTCCTTTATATGATGAATGATGATGTGTGCGTCAGGAAGTTACCTTGAAGTTAACAAAAAGACTTTGCCGAGACCCGAATCGATTGACTGAATAGTTCTCGATTCATCCAGCTGTTAACTTCGAAGAAATTGAGTGTAGCACCCGTTACCAAAAAATTGTTTTTTTTTCGAATAAATCGCGCAAACATCAATATTTCCGAGTTCAACTTCGAACCCACCATGTTCTTTACGGATGGAAATCCGGTGAACTTCTTCAGATTTTTATTCTTGATTGGACCAGATTCATCGAGTTTTCAAAAAGTGTAGCACCCGTTACACGTAACGGGTGCTACATCTTATATCCACGGCGTATCAGTGCATCTTCATAATAAACGTAATGATCAGAACTTTGTAACATAATATGACATTACTTTATCCAGCTCCTAGAGGATCGTAGGAATACGATCACTCTATTACTGAAAATATTCCGATAACTGAGCATACATTGACCAGGCGCTCAGTTCTGGATACCGATCTGATCAAACCTCTATGAATAAGAACCAACACATCAATACGATAGTCTCTTCGATGGGATCTTCATGTCAATCATGTGATTCCATTGGGGTCTTAATTGTCGACGATGTGCAAGGAGATAAGTTATGATGGTGTAAGAGCAGTAGTCAAACATGAATTATGGTTGGCTACAAAATCACGAAACTTCATATTCCAAAACGCTCCTCGCGATTGTCATGAGTATGCAGTGAAAAAAATTCAGGGAGTCAAGTCTTTCTACGCTGAAGAGGATGATATTCGAGCGCATACAGAAATCCTTGAAGAACGTTGGTAAGTTCTATGTCACATGTAGAATCTATGCATTCGATTGAATTTGTTCCTCCTAGTCATTTGAAAACTAAGATATACCGTAGTTCTGGCAACTCCAACACACACGCTGTCCAAAAGGAAGCTACCGCGAGCGAAATGAGATTGAGAGTATCAGATGTTTACACCGACTCTGAAGATGATCTTATGCAGCCTGAGAAAGATTCTCACATCAGTACACAACATAGAGGATGCACATCGACTCCGGATTTACCAACGATGAACGTCAATGATCTCGCACAGAGCATTCAGAAGAAATCGCATCGCAGAAAAAAGTAGAATAACATTTCCGTTTTGAATTAAATTAATTTCTACGAACTTTTATTTGATGTGTAGGTAACTAAGATACTTTTGATTTGAATTACCCGATTTCTGGAGATCTCACGACATGAATTATCAACATTGGAAGCCCATTTATATGTACAGACTTGGCACTTGCTTGTATTTGCTCATCATGTTCCTGAACGATTCTAATAAAGAAGTTTATGAATTTCAAGTATTGAGATGAGACGTTTGAATCTATTTGCTCACCACGTATCAACCAGCAACTCAATTTTGAATTTAACATGTAAATGAATCGTCATATGGAAGACGACGAGGTCGAATTTCGAACGTGTCACACCCGTTACAAATACCTGTAGCACCCGTTCCTTTTCTTTTCCGATATTACGAATGAAATAAAACAAAACTTGGGATGCTGGTTGCACAAAACGAATGTTCTTGCGTTCAACTATATGAGATTTTATTTTTGGATTTTCATCCCCTCACAATTCGCAGAGTTTTTGCTGTACCTCCAAAAATTTTGAATTGTTGATCTCTGCGCGTAGCACCCGTTACGCTCATATTCTGAATATTACTCGAGATGTATTTGGAAACATCGAAATCGTCTTGGGTTGAAAATTCACGTCTCAACAAGTCGGTCAGTTTGGTGAAGATTATTTTATTCGTCTGCTTCATTTAAGCACTGAAAATTTGAGATTAATACGTCTGGTTGTAGCACCCGTTACAATGGATTTACCCTGGATTTTGATATGTCGAATCTGTCTCGATGTTATCGAATGGTAATGAACTTTTGGGCTCTGACCTGATTCATTCGGTCCGAAAAATTTCCAACTTTCATCACATCATTTCTCAAATTCCCCAAATCCCTTAATCCTCTCCATAATGCCATTAGGAAGTGCTCGGACAGACCTTTAATTTAAGCTTCCACACATTGAGATCGGATTAGAATTGGCCGAGATATATTCGGTTAGGCTTTACCTGTTTTCGATGGCTTGAAATTGCAGTTTTCTGAGAACTTTTTATTTCTTTGGACTTTTGGGATTTATTTCCATGTCGGTCTCTTCCGTTCATTGTAGTGGACATCTGAAAGGAAGTATCTACAAGGTTTCATTACAAATTCTGGAAAATTGGTGGGGCTATAAGTGATTTTTTATAAGATTTTTTACTTACGGGTGAAGATGTGTCTCAACATTGGAACGCTTCAATTTTTGAAATTCCTCGATTCTCAAGTATGAACGTTATCAATGATAGTTCAACAGACAGCATGCTACACTGATAAACTATTTGGAACAGTCTAATACGCCTTCCTGATTGACAATTGAAGGATTGGATGTATAGTTTTGGTTTAAACCCTCGGGCATTCTATGGTAAATTTTCGCACTTTTCTTCAATGCGCCATAATTTTTCTATTGGATTTGGACCTTTCTAACTCAAAACGCCATCAGAACAACATCGAAATACACCTGTTGAGCAAATTTCAGGTCTATCTCTCGATTCTGCTCCGAGAAAATGAAGCGGGTGCATACTCTTAATTCTAGTCCCCGGAAATGCATTTTTTTCCCTCGCATTTCTGACTCTAAGCTTCTATGACTCTAAATGCTCCAAATAACTATTGATATATGTGATATGATGGTTCTCTTACAACAACGGACTCTTACATAGGTGATTTCACCAAAATTCGCTTCACACTAGTGTTTGTGAACCTTAAAATACGCATTTTCCGTACTTTTGTAAGCGAAAAATCTCGGTGCTTCGAGCCGCTCTTCTGGACATTTTGGGGCTCTTTTACAAATGTAATTCTGTCATTCTCCCTAGAATAGATTATTAACGACAATATCACGTGACCAAATGATGCGATTTTCTTAAAATGGGTGTTTGGTGACAAAATTCTAGGAGGCATTTTTTGAACATTCTAACTGTATTTTTGGCTAAATTGGCCGTACTTTCGAACTTTGTCTTCGTGTCCCTCAGTGATTTCGACTCAAATCGTGTAATTTCATGGAATAATATGTAGTTGTATATGTCATGTTGTGTAATGGATATGTGCCGTGCCGATTTCCATCATTTTTTATCACGCGGGCTTGGAATGTGTCCAATAGCGCCACGGCGTAGGCTTGCGGGAAGTTGCATATTGCGAATCAATACCGACTGAAGTGACGTTATTAAAAACAACGCCACGCCAGTCCTTAGCAACGTTGTGCAATGGAAAATATTGTAACGTTGCTATGGAAGATTCCTCGCCCTGGTGATGAAAAGTATAGTGTGCAACGCGTGAGGTTAAGTTGCCGATTGGGCACTCGGGCTTCGGATGTAACGAGTGTGTATTTGGTAGGAGGGGGGGGCCGAAAGGCGTCTCGTCGCGAAAACACGTCTGATTTTGATCAGATTGCCTACCTCGGAATAGCTCTGGGTGTAAACGTCCGATTGAGCTGAAATTTTGAGGGTGAGGTTTTCTTATGGCAATCATAAAAACTACATGGAGTTTTTCGGAAAATTCGGGACAATTGAGAGATTCTCCTGACAAATATGTGAGCTCGTCATAAAGCGACGCTCTCGATGAATCAGCCTTGTTTGGGTCCACGCTCTCGCGTTTTTACGCGATTTCGGGCGTGTACCAGTGGCTCGGTTGTTATAATGTGTTGCCGCTGAAGGAGAATACTCTCGATTTTGCTTCGTCACTTGGTAGTGCGGACACTGTTGCTGGCTTGCTGACTTTGAGATAAGATAAGGTGTTATATTCTTCCTTACATACATTGTATGAGAAAGGTCACCTGGATTCAGCTGAACCCAAAGTTTACTCCGGAAGTTTCTTGTGAGAGAAAAAGGTGTGGTCCAGTCTGTATGCTAAGCATATCCGCGGTTAGTATCTGGGATTGATATCGTATTTCCTTATGTGATGTGTATTTTGTGTTTCCAGAGGTCGTGGAAGATGCTCCTATCTCTATCGCGTCTCGCCATCCTGGTCGCCGATAGGGGTTTGTTTCGTTACAATTCTCCCCAGTGTATATGTTGTATGGTGTGTACTGGGTGTAATTGCTCGTATGTAGTTCCCATGAAATCGGATTTTGAGATCAGTCATTTACGTTCTAAATATCGCCGCTCCAGTTCTGAATTCAGAGACATATGAGAGCTTTTGGAATGGAATTCATCTATTTTGGAACTTTTCTAATGGAGAGTTATTTTGGAATACATAAAAGCTTCTGAAATTGAATTTATCCACTTTGAAAATTCTTTAATGAAATTTTGGGAGAGAATAATATATTTCGGGATGGAATATGTACCTTTCTCAAATTTTTGAATATAATTCTGAGATATATATAAACATTCAACTGGGACCTGTCCATTTTGGAACTCCTCTTATGGGATCTCGACACATCAATAGAATTTTTGAGCTGGGACTCATCCAACCACCGGCGCTGATCTTCGCTGGTGAGCTGCTGGTGCTGACAACGGGGATGGTGCTGCTGCTGGTTGTGATGACAGATGGTAAAGAAGGCAGTAGTGCTCGCGGTGGTGATGAGTCGCGTTACCATCCCCATCCTATTGACTGCTTCCGCGCGTGCTTACTCGTCGTCCCTCACGATCCGATGGCAAGTATAGCGTGCGCCACTGGTTGTTCTGGCCGATGCGCTCTTGCGACGGCGTCCGACGGACGACCAACGCCTCCACTCCCTGTGCGCTAGGTTGCCAGTGTGGGTAACGAGTGTCTGCGTGGACACTCGGGTGGGTCGTTTTAGATATTGGGGGTGCTATCTCTGCACCTACTGCCTGGATGCCTTGCAGTGGAATTGATGCCTGCTCGTCGCGTCCCTCCTCGGCATTTCTCGGGTTGCGTCTGCGATGCCTTAAATTCAGGGCATTGCGTATCAGTTCCAGTCCCATCGATGGGGGATTAAATAATTTCCCAAAGTATCTCATGATGAAAAAAAACGTTGCTCCAGAGCCAATTGCGATTAGCGTGGGGATGTAGCTTCGTAGTCTCTCGAGGTCCTGCTTCACTGCTGAGTACTTCCCGATGTCACGGGCTTTCGCGATGATTCCATGCAAGCTTGGGCCAGTTTCACATGTGTCAAGATGTGCTGGAATCAGGACTGCATGGTCATCCAGGATCTTGCTTTCAATTGCTTCCTGTAGGTGGGAAATGTCCACTGTGCCAGCTGTGGTATGCAATGTATTCTCAATATCTAGTTTAGTACTCTGGAATAGAGAAAGCGTATGGTAAATCTCGATTTCTTTGGGCGCTGTCAACCGTGTATTTGATGTAATTGCCATACATCCTGGATTTGAACATTTGAAGAATTCCTGTTCCATTCATGGGTGTCGAGACATGTTCACTGCCACGGCATTGTATGAATATGCGCTCTCCACCAGTGGTTGAGAACACCCATGCGTTAATTCCGTGCAAACGCATCCAATAGGTCTCTTTTATGTGCGCGACTCGCAGGTCGCACTCTGCGAGAGATTTTATGGTCATGTTCATGGCCATTTTGATCTCGCACGATGCAACAGGTATAAGCTCCCTGACAGGTGCCGGTTTTTTACGAATCATTCTATGACCGAGCTTACGACAGTCATTGATATTGGATTGATGCATAGCCATATAAGTGTTGGCTTGAAAATCTATGGCAGAATATTGACGTTTGGGCCATATATAAGTGAGGGTTTTTCTTGAATCACTGATATTTTGCAGGATGAGTGATGACGATGTCTTAAGAAATGTATAATTCGCAATGTCCAACAATGGGATTGCCATTGAATACAAAAGACTATTGGTTGCTAAAATCATTGAAATTTCTAAAATTTTCGTGATTTCCAGTACTGACTCGTCATTTTCCGTACGAGGAAATTCAGTTTCTGGTACAGCGTTTTTGATAAGACTTCCAGAGTTTTTCATCAACTCTGGTGGCTTAAAATTTGGAATGCATGATGCCTTGAGATCCAAGTGCAATAGACTCTGTAAAAACTTGAATACCAGATCTGAACTGATTGGCGCTCTCTTCGGGTGGGCTCGTTGCCATGCTACACATGAATTTTATTCCGAGTGAATTGGAGTTTCTCTCTGATTTTATGATTTCTGACTGTGATTGTGAGATTTTCCGTGAGCTTTTTCCCAACTCTGCCTCAATAAATTCGGTCTGATTTGCCGAAAGTTGGGCCACGTTTTTGATATCGTTGGCTTGAATTTCAATTAATATTCTGGGCTTTTGCACAGTTTTTCATCAAGGGTTCTAAAAATAGTTTTGAGGCCACTTCCCATGGACGGCATCCAGGATCTCTCTCTTCGTCTCGCCCCACCACCGGTCAGCATGTTGATGGTTTTACCTCGAGTCTCGTTGATCTCGCGGCGAATAGAATCAGCTGTAGTGAGAAACCAAAGTCCATGCATTTGGCGCTGAATGGAGTCCACGCTCCGCGCAGATTTCCAGCCATAATCTCAAATTGTGACAGGTCGATGCTATGTACTATTTTCCATGAGGTACTCGTCGTAGAAAGGGGAGCGATACGCTCCACAATGAGTCCTGGCGTGTGGTCAAGGAGGGTGTTGAGATCAGGCCTTCGAAGAATGGTCGACGCAGTGGAAGCGAAATTTTGGAACTCGGGAGAATCACACAACGAAGCACGCCAGATTCATCTCTATAAATCTCTGATGGCGAAAAACGTGTGGAACATTTGTGATAGAAAATACTTAGTCGCGGGAGAAGATAGGAAAACGGGGCACCGGCGCGGCCGCAATCGCGCACGTAAATTGGACTGAGCGTGGACACAGATATTGTCCGCGCAACGATCCTACAGCTACTGACCTCAGCTGACCCGCGAGGCAAGCGCAAGGGAGCAGGGAGAGGAAGAGAGCCGTTGATTTGAATAGGCGCTCATGATTGGAAGGCGAAATCACCTGAGGCTAAACACGCGATCCCTTTCGCCTCGAACTGCCGGCTCAGGCTAGACTCACGAGTTTGAACGGTTGAGATTCGAACATGCCGCCCACTTTGATCGCTTTAGCGGTCAAGAATCAAACTCGACGTGAATTTTCGATAATCGAATGTGGGCCGACATCTGAGACATGAATTTATATGCTAAATAAACTAGAGATCTTACTCAATATAAGAATCAGATGATTACTGATAAATATATAAATATGCTATTGAAAGCTCCATGAGTGGTTATGATCTCTCAAATTGATCAACGAAAAAAATTGCGATGCAAGTATGCAATAGAAATTGTTTAAACTATCAGAAGTTTAACTGAACTCTCCAAAATGCGATCGCCATCTTGCAAAATAATAGAACGCTAATCAGCGCAAATTGTGATCAAGTTTTATTCGGACAATATGGCAAAAACGGATCGCATCCCAAATACGCTGCTAAATGAGATTAGCAGAATGCTCTCTCAAATCGGTATCACACATCCTGAGTTCATGAATCTTCCCCGAAATCCACTTTAAAATTTCAACTATTCTAATTTTGACCAATCCTCTTGAAATTTTGAGGACTTATAGAAAATCATCAAATTGATAGATGAATCTCTTTTAATCCGTAAATATGGGATACATTCTTAGTTGTAAA